>VDFB02381502.1:0-26636 GCA_007258455.2 Sequoia sempervirens | reverse complement strand
CTCACTTTGGGATGCTTTTGTCAAGGAAATGGAGTGCATCAATGGGGGGTAACATGCAATGTGATTTGCCATTTGCTACTTTCTCTATTGATGGTAAGAATGTCAAAATTGAAAGAGAGTCAAAAGTACCTCATATGATTGAGCATGGTCCGGTTGAGAATATGACATGTTTTATTGACAATGGTATAGATGAATTTAGGGTTGAGGAATTCCCTAGCAGTTGTGATAAACCTGTTGCATTGATTGATACGGAAATAAAACAATTGTTAGAATCTGATGATTTGTGGACTATGTATTTTGATGGTGCGTGTTCAAAAGAAGGGTCTGGTGCAGGTGTTTTGTTACGGTCACCAAGTGGAAAGACATTCAGATTCTCTTTCACACTGTTATTTAAATGCACAAATAATGTGGCGGAGTATGAAGCCTTGTTATTAGGGTTGAGATTGGCTGAAAAGCATGGTATAAAAAAGATCAAAGCAATTGGGGATTCTGAGCTGGTGGTCTCTCAAGTTAGATCCAAATATGTATCAAAGAACAAGAGGTTAAAACAATATAAGAATGTTGTTTGGGATGAACTGGAGAACTTTGATGCATTTGGTATAGGGTGGATGGAGAGAGGTCAAAACAAAGTGGCAGACTTATTAGCTAACATTGCATTAAAACCAGATTACATGACTTATGCTAGAATTTCAAAGGTTGAGGTGCAAACTAGGCCATTTGTCCCTGATAATATTAAAAATTGGCAAATTTTTGATAATGATGAAGATATATTAAAATTTTTGAATTATGTGGGAGAATATGAAAATCAGGAAATTGACTTTGGAGCTTTCGTTGAAAATATTGATGGTAAGGATACTGTATTCGGAAATGAAGTCATTCAGTTAAAGACAAACACAATTCCCAAGGGTCTAGTTGTATTAGAAAGAGTGTTTGACAATCAAGACAGGACGAAGGCTAATCATACTGTTTCCCATCATGACGACCTGGGGGAGATAAATCTTGGAACAGAGGCATCCCCAAAGAAAGTGTATATTGGAAAGAAAATGTCACCAAAGGTGAGAAAGATGTTAATTGACTTATTGAAGAAGTTTAGGCATGTGTTTGCATGGTCTTATGATGACCTTAAGGCATATAGGGAGGATCTTTTTCAACATGAGATTCCTTTACGTGATGATGCTAAGCCATTCAGACAAAAGCAAAGGCCTATTAATCCCACTTTGGCCCCCAAAATGCAAGAAGAATTAATGAAACTAAGGGATGCAGGGATCATCAACCCAATCAGACATTCATCTTGGGTATCAAACTTGGTACCGGTAAGAAAGAAGAATGGAGACATCAGGTTATGTGTAGACTTCAGGAATCTGAATATGTCTTCATTAAGAGACAATTATCTATTACCTAATATGGAAGCTATGTTGCAACGAGTGATAGGCTGTGAGTTAATGTCTATGATGGATTGTTTCTCTGGATATAATCAGCTCATGGTCAAAGAGTCTGAGTAATTTAAGACAACTTTCACTACACCATGGGGAACATATGTTTATTTAAGAATGCCATTTGGTCTAACAAATGCAGGGGCTACTTTTCAAAGAGCCATGGATGTGGCGTTTTAAGATTTTATTAACTTATTTTTGGTAATTTATCAGGATGACCTGACAGCATATTCTAAAAAGGAAGAGGATCATTGTGAACATATGGAGAAAGTATTCATTAGAGCCTTGGAGTATGGCATTTCTTTGAATCCAAAGAAATGTGTATTTGGAGTACAAGAAGGAAAACTATTGGGACATATATTTCCAAGGATGGAGTAAAAATTGATCCAGACAGAGTTATTGCAATTGATAAAGTGCCACAACCCTAAACTGTCAAAGGAATCCAATCTTTCTTTGGGCAAATAAATTTCTTGAGGAGGTTTGTGACGAATTTTGCTGAGGTAGTTCACCCTATTTCCAAAATGCTCAAGAAAGGAGCCAAGGTTGAATGGGGTGAGGAACTTGTGCAGGCTTTCCAGGCCATTAAGCAAGCAATAAAGGAGGCTCCTGTGTTAAGAACCCCTGATTTTTCCAAACCTTTACAGATTTTCTCATTTGCTTCTTTCCACACAATTGCAGCTGTGTTGTTACAAAAGAATGCAGAAGGCTTTGAACAACCTATAGCCTTTTTCAGTAAATCTTTGCAGGCTGCAAAGCTTAAGTATGATATAAATGAAAAACAGGCATATGCATTGGTAAAAGCGGTGAAGGCTTTTAGACCTTATTTGATGGGAGTTATTGTAATTGCTTATGTGCCTAGTGCTGCTGTTAAGGACATTTTCACACAGCAAGAGGTGTCTGGGAGAAGGTGTAGATGGATAAATAGGATTCAGGAATTCAATATTGAGGTTCATATTACTAAATTGGTAAGAGGACAGGGATTGGCCAAACTCATGGCCCAAAGTAATCTGGAAGCAAATCAGATAAATTTGCTAGAAAAGGAGAATAGATCGCATCTCTGTGATATGGAGCATTCAGAATGGTATAGAGATGTGATATATTACTTGCAAAAACTGAAATGTCCTGATAACTTGAGTGAAAATGAGAAAAGGACATTGAAATTACATGCTATCAAGTATGTTATTGTAGATGGAAAGCTCTGGTAGAGAAATGGAGAGGGTGTCATGCTAAAGTGTGTTGATCAAGATCAAGCAAAAAATTTTCTAAGTGGAATGCACAGTGGAGTTTGTGGAGGACATTATATGGCTAAAACAACTGCAAATAAGATAATGAGGGCTGGATTTTGGTGGCCTTCAGTTTTTAAGGATGCACACCAAGTAGTGAGGACATGTGATGCTTGTCAACGTTTCTCTGGTAGGTTAGTTTTTTGGCAACTTGCCTTTAAAACTAGTTATAGTACAAGCCCCATTCCAACAATGGGGTATTGATTTTGTAGGGGAGATAGCATGTAAATCTAGTGGAGGTCATTCCTGGATATTGGTGGCCACTGATTATTTCACCAAGTGGGTGGAAGCAATTCCAACAAAGAAAGCCACTAGTAAAGTGGTAATTGATTTCCTGATGAGCAATATATTGACTAGATTTGGATGTCTAGAAAGGATTGTGTCAGACAATGCAATGTGCTTCAGATCTGAAGAATACACGGAATTTTGTGAAAAGCATGGCATCCAGATTTCTTATTCATCACCATACCACCCACAGGGGAATGGACAAGTCGAATCAAGCAATAAAAGCTTGATGAAGATTATTAAAAGAATCTTGGATCAAAATAAAAGGGCTTGGGATTCTAAGCTGAGATTAGCAGTTTGGGCAGATAGGGTAACTGTGAAGAAAGCAACAGGTTGTGCCCCATTTGACTTGGTTTATGGGATAAATGCCAGGTTACCCCAAAACAACTTAATGGAAATGTATAAGTTTTTCCGGATATATGATAATGAAATAGATGATGAAATGCAATTGAGAGTGGAAGCTCTTATAGAATTGGATGAAGCCAGGAGGGAAGCACAAAAGAAAAATGCTAAGTTGCAGTTGCAAGTAAAGAACTTATATGATAAGAGAGCAACCTTAAGGAGTTTCAAAAATGGAGATCTGGTCTTAATGTGGAATGCCAGATTGGAAGATAAAGGGAAACATGGAAAATTTGATGCAATTTGGTTCGGACCATTCCTCATTAATGATAAGTGGGGTGAAGATTCGTACTTCCTCCAAGAGATGGCAGGAGATATTCTTGAACTTCCAGTTCATGGACAATTTTTGAAGTTATACTTCGCTTGAAGTTTTGTTTTCCATGAACGGTAGTTTAGGTTTGTAAATTTTGTATATGTCTTGTATATAGGCCAGGTTGTTTTGTCTGAACAATTCCTTTTTGGTCGTATCTGCCTCTTGGTCTGCTATTCCTGAGATTCTGAATTCTCGCTTCATTCCTGTAGAATGAACGTCCCCAACTGCAGCCACTGATGGAGCTTTCGAATTTTGCTCCTTGTTTGTCACTCATGACCTCCCTTATGTCGCTGGTCTTTCTTGGTGTTGAAAATTTTGAAGGGCTAGGGTTTTAGCCTTGTCTTCATCTTAAACCCTAGTGTTTGTTTTCTGCCCTGGTTGAGGTTCTATTTGGACGTTACTTTTTTGAAGGGTCTTAAAATGACTTGTGCCCCATCGTTCCGTCTAGACGTTGGCCCCTTTGGTTTCTAATTTTCGTAGCCTTCCGTAAGTTTTTATTTTTCCCTAAGTTTGGGCTGACCCCATGCTTTGTCATTTTAAAACAACTTATGTTGTTGTTTGCCGTCCGCCTAGCGGTGTCCCCTTGCCTTTTTAATAAATGTTTTATTTTGCAGAAGGTTGAATTTAACGCTACCGTTGATCCATTTGTTGCAGATATCAACGATGCCCGCTATCCCGTGATCAGAAATTATGGGATCGCGATATCACGGGCGGGTGCCACGTGCCCTTCCTAAAGGATGCAATCTACGCGACCATTGATGTGCTGTCTTTTCAAGATCCACGGTGCCAGCCATCCCGCGATCAAGAATTATGGGGTCGCGATATCACGGACGCCTGCCATGTGTCTCATCTAATGAAGCCTAAGGAGTGAAGAAAGCATTTGCCGGTTTTAAATTTATTAAGGGGCGGATTACTAATGCACTTGTAAGATGCACGTCTTTTATTTCAATGCAGATGTTATAACTTCGAGGGAAAAGTTGTTCGACAGTTAAAGGAAAGGATGGCGACCAGTTTGAAGGAGCAGGATATATGATGAGAAAGATCAACGGTGCCCGCCATCCCGCGATGGTGAATTGAAGGGTTGCGATATCACAGGCAACTGCCACGTGGCATTCCTTCGCGGCGTATGACATGGTGGGCCTCTTACTGCCGTGTTGGCGATTATGTTAGCTTGTTTTGAAGATGGCCGTCGATGTTTTGATCAAACTAGGGGATCAACGGCTGAAATTTAAATATGTATCAAGTATGGTTGGAGCCGTTCATGCAGCCCGCGAGTGAGCTTTAATGGCAGATGAGACATCTATTAGCGAGATTTGATCGACATAAAATCAATTTACTTGTCTCATTTGTATCACAAGGCATCCAGTTATTTCGTGAAAACAGTTTCAGAGCCGAAGGTGAAATTGCGAGCAGCTGCAGCTTGAATTTGGAGTTTGTGCGAGAAGAGCCGTAAGTTGATTCTCTCTGCTTCCCAGTCATTTTGCATTTAAATTTGGGAAGGGGGGTCTGCTATGCTTGTCACTGAGCTCATTAAAATTTTTTGTTAGGGCTCTAGTTTAATCATAAATTGTGAGGAATTGCGGTATTTTTACTCTGTGATTTCCTATCTCTGCTTAGTCATAGCCACTTGAAGTGTAACATTGTAGTGAAGCCCTAGTTTGTCTAAAATGGCGCCACCCAAGCAGCACTTTGGCCACATTGAGTATTTAAAAAGAAACTTGTACGATGATTTCCTAGATCAATTTCCGTTGTCAACAAATGATAGAAGGAAGGGTGTAGTGTTGATGCGAGGGAAAATCCTAGGGGAGGGGTTGGTGTGTAATAGTTCCAACATTGTTGATGCTAGGGTTCCACTCACAGGCTTAGAAATGTTCAGATTATGGTATGGACAGAGGAATTTGCCTCATCCTTTTTCAAATGGATGGATGTACGACATGGGAAAGCTGGTTGTACCAAATGTGTTCCCTGATGTGGACTTACTTAGAGCAGTGGCCAAAAGATATGACCCTATCACACGGGTAATCAGAGATAATGATGGAGGGGTTCTATTAGAAATTAACAGAGATGTTATCCAACAGACTTTTGATTTGAGTGAGCCGAGTGATGACTTGGTTCCTATTAATCTTGAGGAAATGAAGCGGGAGTATACAAAACTGAAATCTCTTTTTAGGGTTAAGCTGCTTCCACCTCATCTGGTTAAGGCAGGAGATTCACAATTTCACATCAGCCCTAGTGACTAGGAACCCTTCAGATTGAATTGTTTTGCAAAGTCTTTCCTGACTACTTTCTATTCACTATGTCAGATTTTGGGTTTCAGTCCTGGTGCAGTAATGCTAATTGCATACATGTTCATGGGGGTGCAAATACAACACCCTAACTTCTCTGTAACATATGACTTTGCTTTTTTTTGGCGGAGAGGATAGATGAAGGGTTGTCGAAGCTGCAAAGAGGTGATACTGGTACCCAATTCTTTTGGTATTCCATGTTGATGCATATGTTCTTGTTTAGGAATGCTGATTTCTTTGCTGAGAAGATGAACTTAAGGCAATTAGTTGATGGAGAAAGATTGCCAGTACAGATATGGCCTACAGATTTGTCTTGTAATAAGGAAAACACCAGTTATGTGCAATTTGATAATTGTTTTGCTTCTAGATTAAGGGCTAGATTGATGGTAAATGTACCTAGGATCCCTGAAGTACATGATTTCCTCAGGCCGAAGGAGAGGAAGCCAAAATTGAGAGTTTTACATAACTGGGGTGACATTATCCCGTACCTAGTCAGCACTGTCTCTAGAATATATGGATTTTAGGGAGCCTCTCACATTCTGCCATACAATGTGCCACCAAGAATAGGGTTTGCAGAAGTTATGTGGCAAATGGGTTGTATTCATGAAGACAACCTTACTGGAAAGGGGAAGGGAACATTATTCCCTGATTATACAGTAGTGTCTGACTTTACATTTTCAAAGGGAGGCTGGACACATTTTGATAAATTCTTTGTTGATTACCATTTGAGATTTGGTCCAAGGCAACAACATGATTTTGAAGGTTTCTTTGCTCTTTTCAGACAAAGAATAAAATATGGCAAATTTGCACATGAGTTCAATTTCCCTGAGGACCTGGTTAGAAATGAATTTGATTTAAATAAGCAAGAATTGAACAAGGAGAAATGGATAGTTTATAGTAAGCTACTGGATATTGTGCATGAAATGGATCAGAAGTATGATCCACTGATGGAATTCACTCCATATCATAAGAAAATTGATTTTCTAATGAAGAACTTCAAGGAGATTATGGACACCTTGACAACCAAAAAGATAAATTTAAGGCTAAGTCTGGATATGCAAGGACAAAGTGATAGACCAATTGAAACAAGGTCAGTATATTAGCCTACAGAAAGGCGGCCCATCTATAGGAGGAAAAGGGATACTAGCAGTGATGAGGAAGTAGACAGAAAGGGAAAACAAATAATGAAGGTGCCTCCACGACCAGGTCCAAAATTCAAGTACCTGGGGCTGTCAAAATCATTGAATTAAAATCTTCACCATAGTGCAGTCCCCCATCACCACCATCTGAGCCAAGTGCTAAGAGGCAAAGAACTGATCACCCACTTGAGGATTTGACAGATGAAATTATTGTTACTGATCAGGACATGCAGGTTGTTATGCCTTCCCCTCCTAGGTCAACTGAATTGGTTCTATCCGATTTGGATATGAAGGGTGAGTGTGCAGGATGCAAAAATGGAGGCTTGCAAGGAGTTCTTAGATGACAACGCATTTGTAAAGACTCTTGTATTCTTGCAATTGGCATGGAGGATGAAATTTGAGGAATATCAAAATAAATGCAATGAGAGAAGAGAACTAAGGCCTGACAGGTCAGATCAGGAGAATGATGAAGAAGTAAAAGTTGAACTAATGGAAGAGTTCAAAAATATCACTCCTGAAGAAGGAAGACAACTAGTGAGCCAGGCTGGTGTTTTGATTTTGCCTGAATGGGACATCGCAGATGCAGTAGCTTTCAATGCCATTATGAAGTCCAAGAGTCATATTCTTCACTGAAGGCAAAATTTTGCAATGCTGCCTTAACTTCTTCTTCAGAATCCTGAAAAGGATTCTTGGACTTCATAATGGCATTGAAAGCCACTGCATCTGCGATGTCCCATTCAGGCAAAATCAAAACACCAGCCTGGCTCACTAGTCGTCTTCCTTCTTCAGGAGTGATATTTTTGAACTCTTCCATTAGTTCAACTTTTACTTCTTCATCATTCTCCTGATCTGACCTGTCAGGCCTTAGTTCTCTTCTCTTCTTGCATTTATTTTGATATTCTTCAAATTTCATCCTCCATGCCAATTGCAAGAATACAAGAGTCTTTACAAATGCGTTGTCATCTAAGAACTCCTTGCAAGCCTCCATTTTTGCATCCTGCACACTCTTACCCTTCATATCCAAATCAGATAGAACCAATTCAGCTGACCTAGGAGGGGAAGGCATACCAACCTGCATGTCCTGATCAGTAACAATAATTTCATCTGTCAAATCCTCAAGTGGGTGATTAGTTCTTTGCCTCTTAGGGCTTGGCTCAGATGGTGGTGATGGGGGACTGCGCTATGGTGAAGATTTTAATTCAATGATTTTGACAGCCCCAGGTACTTTGAATTTTGGGCCTGGTCGTGGAGGCGCCTTCATTATTTGCTTTCCCTTTCTGTCTACTTCTTCCTCATCATTGCTAGCATCCCTTTTCCTCCTATAGATGGGCCGCCTTTCTGTAGGCTGATATACTGACCTTGTTTCAATTGGCCTATCACTTTGTCCTTGCATATCCAGACAGCCTTAAATTATCTTTTTGGTTGTCAAGGTGTCCATAATCTCCTTGAAGTTCTTCATTAGAAAATCAATTTTCTTATGGTATGGAGTGAATTCCATCAGTGGATCATATTTCGGATCCATTTCATGCACAATATCCAGTAGCTTACTATAAGCTATCCATTTCTCTTTGTTCAATTCCTACTTATTTAAATCAAATTCATTTCTAACTAGGTCCTCAGGGAAATTGAACTCATGTGCAAATTTGCCACATTTTATTCTTTGTCTGAAAAGAGCAAAGAAACCTTCAGGATCATGTTGTCGCCTTGGACCAAATCTCAAATGGTAATCAATAAAGAATTTATCAAAATGTGTCCAGCCTCCCTTTGAAAATGTAAAGTCAGACACTATTGTATAATCAGGGAATAATGTTCCCTTCCCCTTTCCAGTAAGGTTGTCTTCATGAATACAACCCATTTGCCACATAACTTCTGCAAACCCTATTCTTGGTGGCACATTGTATGGTAGAATGTGAGGGGCTCCCTGAAATCCATATATTCTCAAGACAGTGCTGACTGGGTACGGGATAATGTCACCCCAGTTATGTAAAACTGTCAATTCTAGCTTCCTCTCCTTCGGCCTGAGGAAATCATGTACTTCCTCAAGGATCTTAGGTACATTTACCATCAATCTAGCCCTTAATCTAGAAGCAAAACAATTATCAAATTGCACATAACTGATGTTTTCCTTATTACAGGACAAATCTGCAGCCCATATCTGTACTGACAATCTTTCTCCATCAACTAATTGCCTTAAGTTCATCTTCTCAGCAAAGAAATCAGCATTCCTAAACAGGAACATATGCATCAACATGGAATACCAAAAGAATTGGGTACCGGTATCACCTCTCCGCAGCTTCGACAGCTCTTCATCTATCCTCTCCGCCAAAAAAGAAGCAAAGTCATATGTTACAGAGAAGTTAGGGTGTTGTATTTGCACCCCCATGAACATGTATGCAATTGGCATTACTGCATCAGGACTGAAACCCAAAATCTGACATAGTGAATAGAAAATAGCCAGGAAAGGCTTTGCAAAACAATTCAATCTGAAGGGTTCCTGGTCACTAGGGCTGATGTGCAATTGTGAACCTTCTGCCTTAGCCAGATGAGGTGGAAGCAGCTTAACCCTAAAAAGAGATTTCAGTTTTGTATACTCCCGCTTCATTTTCTCAAGATTAATAGGAACCAAGTCATCACTCGACTCACTCAAATCAAAAGTCTGTTGGATAACATCTCTGTTAATTTCTAATAGAACCCCTCCATCATTATCTCTGATTACCCGTGTGATAGGGTCATATCTCTTGGCCACTGCTCTAAGTAAGTCCACATCAGGGAACACATTTGGTACAACCAGCTTTCCCATGTCGTACATCCATCCATTTGAAAAAGGATGAGGCAAATTCCTCTGTCCATACCATAATCTGAACATTTCTAAGCCTGTGAGTGGAACCCTAGCATCAACAATGTTGGAACTATTACACACCAACCCCTCCCCTAGTATTTTCCCTCGCATCAACACTACACCCTTCCTTCTATCATTTGTTGACAACGGAAATTGATCTAGAAAATCATCGTACAAGTTTCTTTTTAAATACTCAATGTGGCCAGAGTGCTGCTTGGGGGGCGCCATTTTAGACAAACTAGGGCTTCACTACAATGTTACACTTCAAGTGGCTATGACTAAGCAGAGATAGGAAATCACAGAGTAAAAATACCGCAATTCCTCACAATTTATGATTAAACTAGAGCCCTAACAAAATTTTTTAATGAGCTCAGTGACAAGCATAGCAGACCCCCCGTCCCAAATTTAAATGCAAAATGACTGGGAAGCAGAGAGAATCAACTTACGGCTCTTCTCGCATAAACTCCAAATTCAAGCTGCAGCTGCTCGCAATTTCACCTTCGGCTCTGAAACTGTTTTCACGAAATAACTGGATGCCTTGTGATACAAATGAGACAAGTAAATTGATTTTATGTCGATCAAATCTCGCTAATAGATGTCTCATCTGCCATTAAAGCTCACTCGCGGGCTGCATGAACGGCTCCAACCATACTTGATACATATTTAAATTTCAGCCGTTGATCCCCCAGTTTGATCAAAACATCGACGACCATCTTCAAAACAAGCTAACATAATCGCCAACATGGCAGTAAGAGGCCCACCATGTCATACGCCGCGAAGGAATACCACGTGGCAGTTGCCCGTGATATCGCAATCCTTCAATTCACCATCACGGGATGGCGGGCACCGTTGATCTTTCTCATCAGATATCCTGCTCCTTCAAACTGGTCGCCGTCCTTTCCTTTAACTGTCGAACAACTTTTCCCTCGAAGTTATAGCATCTGCGTTGAAATAAAACACGTGCATCTTACAAGCGCATTAGTAATCTGCCCCTTAATAAATTTAAAATCGGTGAATGCTTTCTTCACTCCTTAGGCTTCATTAGATGAAACACGTGGCAGGCGCCCGTGATATCGCGATCCCATAATTCCTGATCGCAGGATGGCGGGCACCGTGGATCTTGAAAAGACAGCACATCAATGGTCGCGCAGATTGCATCCTTTAGGAAGGGCACGTGGCACCCACCGGTGATATCGCGATCCCATAATTCCTGATTGCGAGATAGCGGGCATCGTTGATATCTGCAACAAATGGATCAACGGTAGCGTTAAATTCAACCTTCTGCAAAATAAAACATTTATTAAAAAGGCAAGGGGACACCACTAGGTGGACGACAAACAACAACATAAGTTGTTTTAAAATGACAAAGCATGGGGTCAGCCCAGACTTAGGAAAAAATAAAAACTTACAGAAGGCTGCGAAAATTAGAAACCGAAGGGGCCAACGTCTAGACGGAATGATGGGGCACAAGTCATTTTAAAACCCTTCAAAAAGGTAACGTCCAAATAGAACCTCAACCAGGGCAGAAAACAAACACTAGGGTTTAAGATGAAGACAAGGCTAAAACCCTAGCCCTTCAAAATTTTCAACACCAAGAAAGACCAGCGACATAAGGGAGGTCATGAGTGACAAACAAGGAGCAAAATTTGAAAGCTCCATTAGGATGGACCCTCACCAAATTTTCACTAGAACAGGGAAGAGGAAATTGTAAAATCTTGTAATTTGTAACTTACCTGGATTTGCAATCTATGATGGGTGATTTTCAAAGACAGTTATTGTAAATTTATAATAATTATCAACTACTTGTATTTCCATGATGGAGCGATTTTGTATACTATTTGTTTTGAAATCTAATAGAAAACACTTTCCCAATGTTATATAGAGTCATTTGATAAATTTTGAAATTGTGTTTTGCATAAAATTTATGTTTATTAAGAAATTTAAGTATTTTTTAAGTTGTAGTTTTTTTGCCTAGTTGGAAATTTTTGGTTTGCCGAGTCCAAGCCTGCAAACTATAAAATATACTATGTAGGATGTTTTTCCCTTCAAGGGGCTTCTAATAATTGAATTGGAATCCAAATTTCAAATGTGATTTGCCCTCGATGAATGTAGGGTAACTTTTGAAGCCTTTTGAGTTTGCAATAGAGGTGCAAATTGTTGTAGGTCATTTAATCAATACAAGTAAAAGATGAACGTTCACATTATTCCATGCTATGGAACTATTGTAGCTCCTTTGGTTGAATTTTGACAATTGTGTGAAATGTTTTGATTGGCACATTCAAAATGTTTGTGCTTGTAATGTTTCTTGCAGGTCAAGTTTTGCATGAGAGAATTTTTAGGTGTTAAGAGGACATATCAAACATGTGGAAGACTTCATTTAAGATATTGCAGGTCATTGCAATGTACTTGTATGTGAGGTTAAGGTAAAGGTAGTTTTCTAACCACTTTCTATCTATGCTCCAATTCGGTGTACAAGACCCCCCACACTCTTCCATTTGCTCCCTTACTCCATACTCACCCCCCTTTTATGGAAGCCCACAAGGGGATTGCTTTTCATTCGCCTTAGATATTGTTCAAATTTGTACTCTTAGGTTTTAACCCTTTGACTAAGCTTGTTATAAATCAAACCTTGCCAATCTGTCTAAGCTCGAGGTTTCCCAACAGTCTAGGATTATATTGATATTTATATCTCTATAGACATTTAGGAACTCTAGGCATCAGATAAAAGTAACTTTATCCCGGTTGTTCAGCAGTTGCACTAAACTGAAAGTGATTGGTAATGATATTTCTACTTCAAAGATTCAATTAGCTAATGTAGATGTTGTTTGTTTACCATACAAGTAATCTTGAGTACAAGATCTCTATGGAGTTCATTGCTTCAAAATCCTGCCATTTAGTAGTAGAAAGGAGAATTTATAAGCTTTAAAGGGATTGTGTTCATAGTTTATACCCTAAGTTACCGGGTCCTTCACTTTTTCCCCTTGTATCCGTGTGGGTCCGATATGGGTCTTTGATTCTTTGCTGGTGCCCCAGAGGGACCTTGGGTGACTTGGGCCGAACCCAAGTGAACCCAGGGGGACCTAAGGGTTGCCCAAAAAAAGCAAAAAAAGTTATTTTTTAAAACATTTTTATAAATAAAAAAAATGCTTGCGTACATAATTTCGCCTTTAAGCGACAATTGTGAAAATGGCATGTGTCATGAAGGTTTGTGTCATTTCAAAGGTTTGTGAAAGTGTCATGCATACATAATGAGGGTTTTGATTTCTTTGAACCATAATGTAGAGCTTCGATTTCTTTGAACCATAACGTAGAGCTTCCGAATTTTATTTCTGTCTTGTTGCATGGGTTTGAAAGTTTATGCAAAGTTGTGGGTTTGGGTGGTTTTAACTTTAAATGCTTGTTTCTTATGTAAAAAAGATGGTCAATTGAGAATGGCATGCCCTTTGCTTAGGAAGAAAGATTCTAGCATTCCTAAAGTGCCTAAAGACTAGGAAAGTGAAATGGCACATAATTTAGATATTGGAGTTGATAATAATTATGGGGATGCTGAAATGTTGCCTCTACAGATAGCAAAATAAGATATTGAAGATTATGCAGTTATCTCTGCCAACTCAAGTGCTTAGTTTTGCATTAATAAATCTCTTGGTGTCTCCAATTAGTATGCTGAGGTGGTTGGAGAACCTTTCGTGAATTCATTAACTAGCAAGCCTTCCTCGCAGAAAGGTATTGGGGTAAAGCTAGTGAAATGGGGCCTAAATATGTCAAATAGTATAAAAGGAAAGAGATTCTTGTTAATGTGAATTTGCCAGATCCAGTGAAAGGGGTTTCAAAGGAAGGTGACGTGGAACTCTTTTCATGTTGTGATGAAAATTATTTGTTGGAATATTAAGACGCCTTGAGGCTTATAATAGAAAATATATGGTAAAGTCATTATATAAATCTAGAGGTAGATTAGATTGTATATTATTGTAAGAAGCTAAATTTGTTGGTTATTAGCTTGAAAATGCTTGCAAGGTTATTTGGTCCAATGCTTTCATTTTCTCTTCAAAGCATGTAAATGGGAAAGGAGGGATTTCTATTTTTCTTAACCCCATTTTAGGTTTGCTTTTAATGTTTTAAGTCAAGGTTGTTCTCCTTGTAATAGGGTTATTTGGATTGAGTTAAGTATTGATAATAATATTTTTAGTATCTGCTTTATTTATGCCACTAATAATTATAAGGAGAGATCTAAATTATGGAATTGGTTGGTTAATAGCTTGAAAGACATACCTTGGGTTTGTGGAGGTGATTTTAATTTGATGGAAAATAGTGAAGATAAATTTGGGGGTGTAAGTTTGTTTGGGAAGGAAATGAAAGTTTTTTCTGAACAAGTTTAAAAGAAAGAAGAATCTAATCAATCTTTTGGAGAAAGCTAAAAGGGATAGTTAATGTATTTGGTTTACTTATTCTAACTTTTAGAAAGGTTGTAAGAGAGTCATTTCTAGGTTGGACCAATTCATGCTTGATGTGTTTTTTTTTAATGTCCCTCCAATGTTTGATAATAATGTTGTCGAGGTCATCCCTTCTCCCTTGTTTGACTATCATCCCATTTTGATTTTTTCCCCTCATTTAGTTCTCACAAGGTCCTTAAATCTATTTGTTGGTGTGAACTAGTTCACTAGTAGGTCCTATTTAGATGTTAAGTTTACTTAGGTCCTAGGAATCTTTTTAAAAGTCTTAATTGGTATGAGATGTTATTTTATCTTATGTGATTTACTTCTTGTGTTTTAAGTCATTTAATATTCAATGTCTCATGTCATTACGAAGACACTCGCCATGATTTTTTTTAATCCTACCTCTTAAACTTTCCTATATAAGCAAGGTCTCATATGTACATTTTGTATTGTATTGTATTGTATTGCAAGTATTGCATAGGATCACATTTGATCTAATACATTTTGCATCCACTATTGACAAATTTATGCTCTTTCTTTTCTCTTTTGTAGAAGGTTGTTTTGGTTTTGTAGGTGATCTTGGGAGTTTGAGTCCTTGAGTGACTCTAACATGGTATTAGAGCTTTAGATGTGCAAATCCTCTTGTTAGATTTGAGAATGGTTTGTGTATGAGTTTTTGCTAGGTTGCAAATCTTGAAAAGTTGAGTATGCTCTTCTCTTGCATCAAATGATGTCCTGGAGAACAAAAAAGCTTGATAAAAATATCAGATTTTGGGGGGGAGTTTCTCTTTGTGGCTTTGTATTTAAAGTTCATATTTGAACTTTTTGGCGCAAATCTAAGTTCACCATTCATTAGGGTGTCCAAGAAAGTCAAATTTGCCTTTTGTTTAGTCCACAAATTGGATATGTGAGGCCAAATCTACATGGGTTTTAAATTGGGGTTTTAAGCTCAAATTTGGCGAACAACTTTTATTGGGGCACTTTCAGCCTAAATAGACCTTGCCATTGTGTTTAGAAGGCCCAAAAACCTCTATTTTGATATATAATTTGTCCTATTTTGGTGTAGGATAAATTTGAGGCAATTTTTTTTGCTAGGACGGTTGTGCCTGCAAGCCAAATTGGACCCTTTCTTCAATTTCATAATTTTGTTTCAGGATTTGGATTTTAGCAAATGAAATATCGTTGGAAAGCTGGTAGGTAATTTTATTGCTGATTGAAGTGAGATCTTCCCTTTTGGACCTTTGAGCTCATAAACTTTTGCTTATTTACAGTGTTCCACGAAAACGCGTTTCCCCCCCTATCTGGCCGCGTTTCGGAAATGGGGACGTTTCGGGGACGGGGAAATGGGTACTTGGCGTTTCCCGCCACCGCCACCGGTGCTCCGCCGGAGACGGGGAAATGTCTCCACGTCTCCCAAGGAGACTTGGAGACGTGGAGACATCTCCAAGTCTCCTTGGGAGACGCCCAGGCGTTTCTTGGGAGATTGGGAGACGCCCAGGAGTTTCCTGTAGATGTCTCCAAGTCTCCAAGTCTCCTTGGGAGACGCCCAGGTGTTTCTCAAAAGACTGGGAGACGCCTAGGAGTTTCCTATATTTACTACATTTTGAGTTTTGACATTTTGCTATTAGTATCTGTATTTACTATTTAGTTTACTGTTTTACTATTTGCCATTTGGCATTTGCTACTCATTGTAATGATGAATCATGTAATCATCTTTATAGACTTTGTGATATCTCATATGACATCAGATATTCATATTTTCAATATAATAGAAATCTCCAATTTAACAATTTCATTTGTCAAATTTTATTTAGCAATTAGCATTCAAGATATCTTTGTATTTAGATTTAGTATTTCAAATTTTGTTATGTTATAATTTTACTAATTTGAGTAATTTCCTATAGTTTCATTTGAAATGTAATTCTTATACTATTATACTGTTATACATCTTTTCAAAACTAGTTTTTCAAGTACTATAAGTATATGTATAACTATATCAGCACCACCACCCCGCCACCCCCTCGCTGCCGTCCCCCTGCCGTCTCCCCATCGTCCCTAAACTTAGGCCCTTTGTCCCCCCGTCTCCGAAACGCGTTTCCCCGTTCCCCAGGCCCGTGGAACACTGCTTATTTATCCAATTTTTATGATTCTTGCAGCGTTGGAAAGGTATTGACGAGCTTTATAGTTTTATGATTTATCCATGCACTTTTTCCAAATTCAGCCCCAAGTATCTTTTATTCAAATTTGTGCATATTTGCATTTTGATTGATATTTTGGACATATTGACACCTGGAGAAGTCTTTTTGAAAAGGCTTCATTTTTAGGCTAGATTATATTGGGAAATTGTAGTTTTAGTTTGAGGATCTCACTTTGAGATATTGTTGTATTTTTCCATATTTGGTTCATCTTGGCATTGTAAACTTTGGAAAACATTTGTGGCATTGTAATCACACTACATATAAAGTGCCAAATCATACTCTTGGGGGGTCTCATGATTGAATATTTGTGGAGTAATCTTGTGTTTTTTGGTGGTTGTAATTGTTTCCTAATCCATGTATAATTAAATGTGATTATTGTAGGAAGAAAAGACATACAATAGATGAATGCATGCAAAAAGAACTTGATGAGTTGAAACTTCTTTATGATCTTCATGAGTATAGACAACTTTGCATTTCCAATGGCATTAGTTTGCGAAATTCTTTGAAACTAGCATCAACAAATTCATTTGATGTTCACACTCAAGAATCTTGTATGGACACATCATTTGAGGATGAATAATGTAGTCCGATGACATGCACTAAGATATCATCTCTTCCATCTACTACGACTTTTAATTATTCTTATGTTACTACATCTATGGCTTCTTGTGATTCAGTGCAGTAGGATATACATTGTCTTCTAGATATGGCTTCTTGGGATGAGTACTTGATAGACATTGCAGGTTTGCCTGTAGAGTCCCACATTTCAAATTTTGGGGGACACCATTAATTGCATCCATCTTCTCTTTGATGGAAATGATTCTTCGTTAGTTGTGAGGGAACATTCAAACCCTCTTGTTCATTCTCCACCTGATCATTCATCACAATTTGACATGAGTGTGGATACTATTAAGCTGCATTTGGAGTCCAGGCATTTTTGTCTTCAGAGGAGGTATTTGAGTCTTTGGATCTTGTTCTCCATTCATTTCTACTAGATTCTGGATTGTCATCTTCATCAGTGTGGCATGGAACACTTGATTTGGTAGTGGTAGCTTTCAACATCAATATGAAGACACTTGAGCAGAATTCAAAGACTTCATACATCTTGAGTTTTCTTCCTTCCAATCCCTATTCAGATTGGGAAGCATTCTTGCATCTATATTTGGTTTTATTTCTTCCCAAGAAGAGGAATGTTGTTTGAAGGCATTGTATCATGTTATTGATTTCTCTCTCTTATGGGGGGTTAGTGATTGTATATTTATGATAGAAGTAGTCCTTGGGGGGTCATGTTGAGTCCTCCTTTCACTTCCTTGTATTTTCTCTCTTTTGGAGAGGAGTTTTGTCCCACTAGGTTTTTGTTTGTTTGTTTGTTTGTGAGAGATTGTAATTGTACATGGGTACCTAACATGGCCTAGTAGTCGGGACTCATCATTGTTTTTGCATCATTTGCATTTGTCTACTTCTCTCTAAATTGCACTTAAGGGAGGTGTTCAAGTGAATAAGGTGTTTTACTTAACTAGTTCACCTAGTAGGTCCTATTCACATGTAAGTTTACTTAGGTCACACAAATCTTTCTAAAAGTCTTAGTTAGCATGAAATCTTATTTTATCTTATGTCATTTATTTCTCGTGTCTTAGATCATTTAATATTTGTTGCTTATGTCAAAGGATTAAGAAATTTTTTATGATTTTGTCTAATTCTACCTCTCAACCTTGCATATATAAGCAAGGTCTCATTTGTACTTTGCATAGTATTACATATTGTACTATCATTGATCCATTATTGATCAAGTTGTAGCATTATTGCATTCATAATCAAGCTAGCCATTCTCTTGTTGTACTCTCTTGAGGAAGAATATTTTGGTTTTGCAGGTGATCTTGGGAGTTTGAATCCTTGAGTGACTAACACTTTTAAAGGCTTGCATAAATTAAATGTTATTTATTTGAGAGATCCATATTGTTGCAACACCGTATAATTTGTGAGTTTTAAACTTTGGTAAATTCTTTGTTGGTTCTAATATTTGTAGATGGAAGTGGAACAAAGCAATGGAATTAGCTGTTGTCTTTTAGAGAATTATGGTAAGAGTAAAGATATGTTGGGATCGACTAGAGTAAGGAGGTGGCATGGAACTCTTTTTTTTCATTAACAATAGCCTTCAACATAGGCCTATCGATGATTCTTTGCAACATGATGCTATGGTGTTAAAACATTCTGTAACAACCTATCCGGTGTACAGTTTGAAAATTCAACTATCAACTAACTTTCAGCTGAAATGCAATTGACTTGTTTTCAACTAGGGTTTCCAAACCGAGTTCAACTAAATCAATTGAAACTTCAACTAACTTCTAAGTTTACAGTTTTAGCTGAAGTGAAACATCTAATTGTTTCCTCCAACTGTTTCACGGAAGAACAATAACTAAATAACTGTCAAACTAGGGTTTTCCTTTGCAGTTAGACGGAAAATAAAATTAATTCTGATGCCGTTACATCATACCATTCATTAACTAACATATAATTTCCATTTTCAGCTGGAAGGGAAAACTTTTAACTATAAACATATATCAGAAAATTACAGAAGGATAATAACTACTTCTCTTTCTTCGAGAAAGTAACGGACAAATTCTGCAGTTATGAAACTAAATAACAGCTGCTACTCTATGGAAATTAACTACCAAACTTCATCCAACAATGCTCACTAACTATTCCATCTAGGGTTTCATCAAGCATAAATAACGAACTGAAGAGTAACTGCTAGGCATCATTAACTTTCATTCATACGAAGTAAAGAAATTAACTGCCTATCTTTTCCATACAAACTAGCTTTGAGCAAAACATTAATTACATAATAATAAATGTAGCAATAAAGTACTCAAATGAACATTTATTTGTACCTGAATCAGCGAAAGAAAGTAGCCCGTTATGCAGACATCATTAAGCTAAAATGCTGATCATCATTACTTGAGGAAAGAGTAATATCATCAAGAGCTTTACCGCCCAACCAAGACCAACTGGTCCCCCGAGTTTCTTCAACTGAAGAACCCAACCCTTCACGAGGGTAATCAACATGGATCAAATTATCATCATGCCTCTGAGCCTGGTGTCAAGGACCTATACCTCCTGATCGACCTTACAAAGGGTACCTCCCAACTAGAAAGGCCACTCTGATCAGTGGTATATCTGGTACTTGATAGTTGACAGATGCTGAATCTAGCATCGTACCTTGGCCAAGGATTTTAATATTACTGGCACTCCTGTGCCGATGTCTTTGGCACTATTGTGCCGACATCTCTGGCACTCCTGTGCCGTCAGCACTCCCACCCTTGCTCGACATGATAATACTTAGATCAAAGTCTAATTTTACATTAGCAAGTTTGTTTATCAATTCCTTTTAGTTCGAGATTATATCTTAACCATAGGATTTAATATTACCAGAACTTGGTTTGAAATTATATCTTGTTTCAAGATATATATTATCTTAACATGGTCCCCAATAGCCTTTCATCATATTTAAGGGTAAGCTGATTTCTTGTTGTTCATACAAAGAGATATACTCCACTCTTAACTTAACCCTTCTAAGTAATAATAAACTGCTACTCTTAAGTTAATGAGGAGAGATTAAGGAGTCTTATTCCTTCATTTATATTAATTCATATTTCCAAGATTCATCTTGTTCAGAACTTAAGCATAATCTTTCTCATAACACGGAAGATCACCTTGACTATTCTCTGCTCAAATTATTTGCAATACAAGGTCTAATTCACATTGACAGGTCTGATTAATATTTCCTCTAGTTCAGGGTTATGTCTAAACCCCAAAGTTTATGCAAAAGAAAAGAGTGATTGATACAACTATGGGGATTTCAAGATTCTCATTTATAAATATTCCCACGCAGTCTCAATTGAACAAAGATATGCACATGTTCAACTTCTAATTTAGGGAAAAGGAATTCGACTTATCTATACCTATTAAGATCTTTGGAAAAATTACCAAATGAATCAATAGGACCCAGATACAAATTTAATTCAGCGTATGGCCTTATAATTCTGACAGGAATGATCTAGTTGAAAATTCTACTAATGACCAAGTTTAGTCTTAAGAAGAAAGAATATAGAATCTCATCTTAGATAAATCGAGGACAGAGATGAGGAGACTAGAAAGGTTCGACTAGAATTTCCCACAAGAATACATAAGCATAAATCTTCTTTCAACAAGGATGAACACTTTAACTATTCTCTGTGCTAGTTGTTCTTAGTTTGATTTAACTTCCATAGTCAACAGTAATGACATGTTTTGCTCAGATTTGAAATCTATGAAGATTGCATAAGCTACAGATATTAAGAAAAGATATTGGAAATCACTCCACTCGAAAGACTAAGAACATTTATAAGAAAAGGAAGTGATAGAGCCCTGGCTCGGGTTTCATAATATAACAGAGCCAATACTAAATTGAAAGTAGCTCAACCATAATGGTTATTAGAAAATGGATCACATTACTTGCCTAACAATTCGACTGAAGTTTGACAATACTTTGAGACTCTCCACCACCTGATGCTAACTGCTTTGGCACCCAGAGCAACCTCTTTGACGGAAGGTAACGAGAACAATGACCTTCAAACAGAGTGAAAAATATAAGCAAGAATGCTCGGCCTGAGTTGCAACAAAATACTTGATCTGATAGCACGTTATCTCCATCTGAGCAAGGATGCTCCCTAAAATTTATGCGATGATTAAAAGAGAAACGAATGTTTGGCGTGGCTGAGAGTGGTAGGGTTTTTAGTGAATGCCGACATGGATGAATGAGATTGAACGAGATTGTGTGTGAATGAAAGAAGCCCCAACAAATATTCGATTACCAGCAAAGCCCGAGAGTCAGAGAGAGAGAGAGAGAGCGAGCCCTCGAAGAATGCTAGAATGACAATTAAAAAGAACCTCTTCACATCCCAAGTCCCTTGGTCTTCCTTCTAACGCGCGACTGCAAGCGTTCTCTTCTTGAACGTTCTCGAGAGGGAGAGAAAGCACGGTGGCGGAAACTATCACCCTACACTACACTGTCGCCAAAAAAAATAAAAAAAAAATTTCATTTAAATTATATTTTCACCCAACAGTTTAGGAAATTGCCATTTAATTTAACTTTAGATTTTTAATCCCCATTTTTGTTTTATATCAAGATTGACGGCAAAGAATTATAGTTACCTTGTTTAATTATTATTTTATAACTATTGCAAATGTATATAAATATACTAAGAATTGGTTCGCTCAACCAACAAGAGTATATTATTAATAATTATTTTAAATTATATCTATTATTTTAATTAACTATCTAATCAACATTTGAAATCTCCTTTAAAGGTGATTATTTATTTATATTTTAATTTTCTTAATGAATAATTATTTTAATTTACTTATGGCCAAGGTCATGATGTCGACACAACTGTCTTACACCGACTCAAGATTGATGATAAAATTGATCCATTGTAAACCACGTCCTCTCCCTGATGATATTTCCCTTTCTCTCGTGGCGTGGACAATCCTGCATCCACTGACAAGGATTAGGGTTAGATCATTTTCCATGGCTAAATAATATGCATTTCTTTTTAATCTCATGATCTCATTCAACTTCACGTGAACAATAAATTCACTTGCAAAATAAAGAGTTCGTTAACATTGCAGTTACGATAAAAGAACGACTATTGCATTCTCAGTGTCATAACCACATGAAAGTAGTTATTTGCAACTAACATTACATTCGAAATAATAACCAAACATATAGTCTCAATGTGAGGGATGTAACACATTCAATGAGGTGTAATCAATTTCACCAAAGCCAAAGGGGCAAGATATGGGTCTAGGCTTATGTGGCTTCATTTGGGAGATATGGGGTCAAAGTTTTTCTTTGATTTCTTGAAAGTGAAGTATGCCAAGGGAAGAATTAAAGCTATTATGGTTGATGGCATTTTTCTTGAGGATAAGTCTAGTATTAGGAAGGCTTTTTAAATTTTTTATTGTAATTTGTTCTCTTCAAATGGTAATTCAGAGGATGTTAAATTCAAGGATATTATATCTAGTGTTGCTCCTTAAAAAGTAAATCTCCTGGCTGTGATGGTTTTCTAGTTGAGTTTTACAAGGCAAATTCTAATTGGATTAGTAAAATTGTGTTATTGGTGTGTAAGGAAGCAATTAATTTTTTACCCTAGGGAAAAATATTAATTAAGGTATCATTAAATTAATCCTTAAAGTAGGTGATCATGTTCATATAAAAAATTGGAGGCCAATTATTCTTTTAAATGTGTTTTGTCAAAATTTTGCTAAGGAATTGACCTTAAGAGTTGAGAAACTTCTTCCTAAGATTCATTCTCCTACCCAAACATGTTTAATGAAGGGTAGGCATATTCTTGATAATTTGATTACTAGCAGTAGTTGGGTATATCCCTAATTATTTGATTACCATGTGGGAGGATATGCATTCAGCTAAGCATTCTAATCAGAATATATCAATGACTCTTCTAGACTTTGAAGAAGCCTATGATGAAATTGAATGGCCTTTTATCATTCTTATGTTGAAATCTTTTGGATTTGAGGAATATTTTTGCATAATGGTATGTGTCTGCCTCAGCTTACATTAGTGTGAATAGTGTCCTTTCTAACTCTTTTCTTCTTTTGAGGAGGTCTATTAGACATGGATGTCCTTTTGCCCCCCCGTCTCTTTGTGTTGGTTATTGAGTCTCTTCATTTTTTGTTGAGAGATCTATCTCTTGACCACCTATTGAAGGGTTGAGATTACCTTTAGGAGATTCAGTTATTGATTTGCAATTTGTTGATGACACTTCTATTTTTTTTTTGAAATTAATGAATATTAATTTGAATAATTTGGATAAGGGACTTGATATTTATGGTATGACTTTTGGTTCAAAGATTGCAATTAGAAAAACAAGTTTTCTTGGTTAGAATGAGTCTTTGCCTAATTGGATTGTGAATACAAGGTGGAAATGTTTTGACCCTAATGTGATTCTAAGATATTTGGGGATTCCTTTTTCTCTTAAGCCTTCCCTAAAGGTCATTTGGGATTGGGTAATGGATAAAGTTGATCTTAAAATTGTGAATTGGCAAGGTAGGCTTCTTTATTTTGTAGGGCGGTTTCAATTGTGTCAAAAAATCTTTTCTTATGCAATTTATTTCTCTTCTTGTTAGTTGGTGGCCTCCTCTAAAATTAACTAGTTAAATCAGTTCATTAGGAGCTTCCTTTGGTTTAGTGGTAAGGGAAATAGAAACTACCATGCTTCTTGGGATCAATGTATCAAGCCTAGAAATTTGGAGGATATGGGTTTTCTTCATGCTGTTTTTCTTGTAGTTAAATAGGTTAAAATCTTTGTAGGGTGGTGAAATTTGGAAGCTCCTTTTGAGATATAATATTTCTAAATAGTGAGCCTAAGCAAAGTCAAAATTGGTTTTTTCTCCATTAGTGAGACACTTTATTTTGTAAGTTTGATATTCAGTCTTTTGGCTTTGCTATTTTTGGTTCTATTATAAAGGCTTGGTTATTTGTTAAGGAATTCACGAAGGTCATCAAGTATTCAAAGACAGTAAGAAAAAAGTTTTGGGCATCCATTCTTTGTGGTGGTAATCGAATTATAAGAATTCTCTACTTGCTTCTACTAGAGGTTGCTCCTCTAAAGCCTAGACTATTAAAGGTATCAAATGTATTGACAATGTTTTGGTTAATGGAATGTTGATTCCTTCAAAGACTTTTCAATGTGAGTTTGACATTCTTGAGCAATAGAAAATAAGTTATTCCTTGATTAAGCATGCTGGTTTGGGGGGTAGTTACCGTGATAAGATCCACCCATATAATAATTGCAATAAGCCAATGTAGAAGATAGATCAAACACCACACAATATGTTTGTAGGCCAAGATGCCCTAATATCCAATCATTGCAAAAATAAAATAAACCCTTGAGGTAGGGTAACACTGTACAATAATCCTTATGGAATAAGCCACCCCATTGCTATATACCTCCTAATAACATAACGGAGGGGTAATTCCAAGTAAGATCTACTCATCACCTAATATAATTAACTACACAAGTTGTCCACGTCACCCAATATAATAATTTGAGGGATGTGTTCTACATCTCAGTATCTCCATCCACCTAAATACATTATCATATCATATCCCTACGCACATAATATATTATGAGATGTCAGTCTTTGGAATAATATCTAGTGTTTAGGCAGTAAATTTTCTGTTTAGGTCTCTCCTAAGTTTTTATATGCTATTCTATCTTACTTTGATTGAGAAAATTAAATAAGTTGTGGGGCCTTCACGATTGAATGCATGCTTGGTGTAAAAGGTTGCAAAGGATTTGATCTAATATTATTTAACTGAAGGAGTCTTTTTTTAGGTGGATGCTTTTGTTTAACAAGTGAGCTGTAGGTGCAGTCATGTTGAGTCAGAAGTTTAAATCTTGTTATGTCTATGGGAATGTTGAATCTATTTATCTTTTGTTTTTTGACTTTCTGTATGCTAAGCTTCTCTTTAACTATTTTCTTCCTTTGTGAGATGAAAGTGCTGATAAGGAGTCAATTAGTTGGTTTGATATTTTATTTGGGAAAATTGTTAATTCTTCTCATCTTGATAAGTCTTTTGCAAAGTTGTGGTTGGTTATGTCTACTGAGATCCTTTGGTTTTTACATATTGCTAAAAATAATGAGTTTTTTCAAGACAAGAATCATTTGTACATTGCTTTTCAAAAAATGTTACAATTTCAATGGCGGTCAACAATGTGGCTTTGCAAGTGCATAAAAGGATGGAAGATATAAACAAGTTTATGGATGTGATCCCCAGTCTCTTGTTAATCTCAGCTTCCACAAGGAAGGTGGTTCTGATAATTTCTCCCTTGAGAATGATAATTGGCATCAACAAAATGATATTGTGATTATTGACAGTGATAACATTGATATTCTAAATCCTGTTTCCTCTTTTGAGCATCACGAGGGTCCTCTCTCGAAGGGTGTTTGGCAGAGTAAAGATACTAACATTTTGGTGGATGACAATGATGCTCTAGCTCCATTTGACCCAAGGCTTTTGAATTTTGAGGTTAAGCGTAATATTCCTCATCCTTTAGGACATTTTGCTCCTGGTGGATCCTCTCTGGCTGTTGGCTGTTGTTCCTAATGTTGTCAACAATCTTAATAATTGCTGATGTTGTTGTCAAGGGTGGTTCTGCTTTTTCTGTTTACTCCTGGTGCCGTTGATGGTTGTTTTTCTTCAAGAAAGGGTAAGAATGTTACTCTTGATGAATTCAAATTCCAGTAGTCGTGATGTTAGTAGTTCTTCAGATTCTAGTAGTGGTGATTCTTCTTTGCCTATCCTGGCTGTTCCTATTAGAATGTACTTTGAAGATTGCCTTCAGGAGTGTATTGATTTTAGAGGGACCACCGTGAGAAGGAATGTTAAATATATGGTTGCTAATCTTGACAAGAAAAAGGATAGGCCTAGCTCAGCTAAGTGACTGTTTGGGTTAAGTATATTTCTGGTCTCTGCTAATTGTCTGTGTTTCATATGATCTTGGACTTCAATTTTGATTTGTTGGTGGTTGTATCCGATTGATCAATCTTGTTGATCTTATGGGGAAACTTTTTATGTACAGCTCATTGGGTGGTTCCATGTTGATTTCAGGATAATGCAGCTGTTCTCTTTGTTAGTTTTTTTATACTCTTAACTTTGTGATTTGGTGCTTTGCATGAGGTATATTTGTAAACTTATTTCAATATAATTAAAAAAAAAATCACACCTTTTTATTAGAGTTCTATTATAATTCAAGGACATAGCAGGGAAAAACACACCTAACATTTTTTTTGTGTTAACAAATGCAATACCAATAGTGTTGCGAGTGCACACACAGATACACCAATGTAGTTGAGACACAACTACACTAAAGCCAACAACAAACATGCATAGAAGAGTTTGTAGGTTCCACGCAAGTGGAGAGATGGCACCATCTCAATTTGTGAAGGGTGGTACACAGCCCG
>VDFB02381501.1:0-19943 GCA_007258455.2 Sequoia sempervirens | reverse complement strand
TAGTTATAAGTGTCATATATCCTTGTGTTGGAAAACATGAAAAATAAGCTGAACCATGGTGCATTGCCATAAAGGTCTCCTATGAGCCGCACATATTATGGAAATGCCATTATATATAGTTATTTAATATAACAAGGACATTTGTAGACTTAGTTATTTATAATTGTAAACTTTCATCTAATTCCAAATTTCTTTCTCTTGTATATGCAGATTTATTCAGAGCATTTAGAGGTTGGTCCAGGTGCACCAGAGCATCCAGATCCAAATACAATGGTAATTTAATTTTATGATGAATTATAAATCAAATTGTCATTAAATCATTTTCAATTGTCTTACATTTGATTTCATCTTTCTCTTATACAAAGTGGTTCAGGTCATCCGCGTAGTCCACATGGTGTGAAGAGGTCTCTTGATTATAGAGACGATATGAGTTAGACATGATTTCATGGGTTGTGTTTGATTATTTTGTGGGCTACATATTTGGTTTCTCATGGACTTAATATTTTGTTTCATGGACTTTATTTCATGGGTTGTACTCTGATGGACTTAATATATATTGGTTTCATGGACTTAATATATTGTAAATAATGGACTTTATTATTCATTAATTTTAAATACAAATATGAAATTAAGGTTGAAATTAATAGGACATTTCAATATTTGTACTTTACAAATTTAGTGATCCATACATGATATACATTCATTAATTAGTGATAATTAAGTCAATGAACTTATTTAATTCATGTCCTAATAGGATTTCTTAAGGGGTCCTAATAGGATGTCTTAAGGGCTCCTAATACACAGGTTATCTAATAAAATAAGAAAATAAATCATAATCTACAAACAAAAGCAATCTATTTATATACCACAAAGGGTGAAATTTTAAGAAATAAACAATACCATACAAGATTAGAGAACAAAAGCATTAATAAATTCTATAAACTAAACATAAATACCAATCAAAATGCAATGATTTTTTCCAAAAAAATTTGTTCTATAAGTATACAACATATTTCCTAGTTCTTTTACAACATAAAATTAAAGAACAATCATACAAATTAATTATCCAAAAATAGGCTAAAGTTTTGAAATTAAATCAAGTACTCCCGTATTTACAAATCATGCAAAGTGCTAGAGAAAACTTAAGAACAGAAAAGTCCTCTTGACCTCATGTTCCACAAAAAACACTAACTTATAAGTTGTCAAAACAAATAATAGCATCCAACAAAAATACTACAACCTTCTTCCTCTAAGTTAATCTACAAGTTTCCATGTAATTGGCATCATCCTAAACCAAATGATTTCAAAATACAAATCGAATAATAGCAAACATCTTCACCTATGGACGTCTTAAGGGGATGAACTTCTTCAAAGTACATGTCTCATATTTAATTGCAATTGATATAATTAACTTAGAATTTAGGATGACTCATCATAACAATCACATTCTATACAATTTAAATAGTGTCAATGTTTATTTAATTCATGTCATAATAGGATGTCTTAAGGGGTCCTAATAGGACATCTTAAGGGGATCAAAGAAGAGTATAATTAAGTATAAATATTAAGTGATATAAACAAGTATTAGACTTTAGGGTGACTCATCATAACAAATGATATAATTAAGTATAATATTTAGGATATGTCCTAATACGACATCTTAAGGGGATGTCTTAAGGGGTCCTAATACGATGTCTTAAGGGGATCAAAGAAGTTGTCAAAATTTGGTGAAGTTGCTCAAGACAACCAAATTTAACAATAATATACATGTTTAGTGATTATACAATCAATTTTAAAGTTTCAAAGTAAGGTGACATCATAACAAATGATGTAATTAAGTATAATATTTAGGATATGTCCTTATAGGACATCTTAAGGGGATGAAATACTTCAAAGTACATGTCTCATATTTAATCTCAATTGATATAATTGATTTAACAATAACATACATGATATTTAGTTATTATACAATCAAATTTAAAGTTTCAAAGTAGGAAAACATGCACATTTAGCAAACAAAATATATAGAATATTGATTTTGATACATAAAAGTACATAGAGTATAATTGTGTATGTACATGTATTTGTAATTTGTACAAAATGTTTAATTGTGTAAGTATGTATGTACATATATATGTCAACTCAAAACAATGTTTACAAAATTTGGCTATGTCATCTCAAGAACATCTAAATTTAGTTATTATATAATCAAATATAAAGTTTCAAAGTAGGAAAACATGCACATTAAACAAACAAAATATATAGAATATTGATTTTGATACATAAAAGTACATAGAGTATAATTGTGCATGTACATGTATTTGTAATTTGTACAAAATTTTTAATTGTGTAAGTATGTATGTACATATATATGTCAACTCAAAACAATGTTTACAAAATTTGGCTATTTCATCTCAAAAACATTTGTGTTTGGAATGTAGTAGGTCGTCACACCACCTGATATCAAAATGGTACAAGCAATATCAATGAAATCATCAAAACATACATACTTTAATTTATATAAAACTATCTATAAGTGCACAACTCAAGTACCTGTTGTATACCTTGGAATTTATCCTATCCTAGTGCATAAAATAACTCAAAATACGAATGACAAAAGACCAAGGATACCTCAAGATTAGCCAAAAGAGAGTGGCAAAACAATAAGGAAAATAGATAACATAAGATACAAATGGCTTTACCTTCCTTGTTGTTGATACCCCTTTGATTGGCCCTTGCTTAGAATGGGATGTGTGCTCCTTAATGGCTCTTGATGTAGCTAAAATGGAGGATTTAACTATATGGTTGGATGCAAGTGAATGTAATTGAAGGCTAGATGAGTGCAAAAAATGGCAGCATGTAGTTGCAAACTAACTAAGTGTTTTAAATGCCCTTGAGGAGGGGGTATTTATAGAGGATCTTGAATTCTCTAGAGAATTCAATGGTCAAGATTGATCCAACAAGGCCAAGATAAAGGGCTAAGGTTGAGGACTCACAAGCCCTTACGTCTTGACATGTGGATTGTGAAGTGGACAAGGGGATATGAGATGGAGATGAGATGTCAAAAAGGTACATGAGGTGGAGGAATGACAAGTACCTTCCAAGTACATTGGGAGATGGGAAAAATCTTGGGTGAATAAAAGTGAATCAAAAATTCACAATGATTGGAAGAATCTGGTGGATAAGACAATATTCCCAAAAGGTGGGAGTTTGTCACATGTGACTTGATGTGACAAGTCAAATATTCTAGAAGATGCATGGGAAAAGGGGATTCTAGAAGGAATAAAATGTGAATTAAAAATTCACATGGGGAAGAGAGGAGCCTATGGTGAATAAAAAGGAATTAAAAATTCCTTGGGAGATGGGGAGAGTTGACCAAGGTACTAATTAGGTTTAACTAATTAGTAATTAGAGGATAATTAGGGGTTAATGTGGATTAGAAGCCAGCTTGCAAAAGTTGGAGGATGTGACACATCCTAATCAAGGATTAGGCATGTGCACATCCTTAATGAAGAGATTAAGAGATGGATTAGGATTAGATGAAAATGACATGTGAGGAATTAAATAAATATAATGTTATTTAGCAGGAGGGATAAGGTATTTGGTGATAATTAAATACCTTAGGAACTGAAGAATTAAAGATATTAATTAAATAATGAAGTAGTATTATTTAATTAACTGAATAAGAGGATATTTTAGATGAAAAGTGATAAATTTGGATAAATTAAATGTCCAAATTTGGATGTCTACACTCTTTGAGATGGTGTTACAGTAACATCATTTCAAAAATATTAAATATAGAACCCGAGAAGGAGATGGTTAGATTGGAAAAGATGCCCCAGTCATCAAAGGGATGACTAGGAATAAATATGATGGAGGTCAAGATGAAGAGTAGGGATTGAGGATGCCCCCTCGAGAGGACATGCGGGTTGAAGAGAACACGTGTGTGCTATCGAAATAGATGATGTGATGCCAAGGGAGATGAGGAAGAGGATGCAAAGGGATGGGTATGAAAGGATGAAAAGGAGGCAGGAGGTTGGGAAACAAAAATGGATGCAAAGATGAAGATGATGTTGCCCCAGTCAAGGTACAAGCCAAAATAGGTTGATGATAGATGGAGTGTTGTCAATGAGGGAATGAAGGATCCCGAGACAACACGAGATAAAGAAAGATATCCACTAAGTATTATTGATGAGGATACATCCCAGAACAATCACCAAAGGGATAGGGAAGGATACTAATGGATGATGATGATGATGGGTCAAGGCTGGTAACAAGACTGGGAACAAGACCGATGATATGATTAGATGATTCGGGCTAAATAGAATGGATGGGGGTTGGATAGAGATGTGAGATAAGAATGAATGATGAATGGATGGGGGGATACATGCAAGACGATAGAATGGAGAATGCAATGCAATCCTAATGCAATTTTCCATCTTCGGAGCACTGATTTTTGCTATAGCATAAGACACCAAGTGCTAGGGTATGTGGAACCAAGGCATAATAGTGTCTAATACATGAAATAAACACAACAGACAAGAAGGCTATCCCAACACCCCAAGGTCACAAAGACCTTGGTCGGGCCAGGTATTGAGATAACCACAAGCACAAAAGGATGCCCCAGCATAACACAAGACCTCGGGGATCTTGGTGGGTACTACGTGGGATAGCGAAGACACAATCAAACAAAAAGCAAGATATATGCCCTATGTTGACCAATCAAAACACACCATAATATGATGGATTATGGCGGCCTTGACAAGTGATGATAGGGAGCTCCAATGATAAACAAAAGCCAAAAACATCAAAAGATCGCAATCACTTTCAAATGTCCTTTGCTATAGGATTGAGAGGATGGGTGGGGTTGATGAGGTCTATTACAAAGGATGCATCTTGTTGAGACCAAAGATGATGGATACGAAACTAAAAGATCGATATGACGTAGGATATTCAAAACTGATTGGATTTGTTGAGACAAGTGGGTTTCATTTGTTAAGAACCAGCTAGATAAGGGCATAGCTTGACGACGTGACACGAGAGACACAAGACATGAGACTGACACACCCTAAAGATGTAGGGGCTCGGGGGCCGATCAAAGATTAGCCTTGCCTACGTGAAAGTGCAGAGCCCTTGTAGTTCGGTAAAAGGCGGATGACTGACCATGATGGAGATTTCGATGGATGACCAAGATAGGGGATGGAGAACAGGAGAAAAGTGGACAATATAGATCGATGATGGATGGAACCCCGGGGGTGGATCAAATGATCGACCTTGCCTACGTGAAAGCGTAGGGGCAATGTAGTTCGACACAAGGCCACAGACAAGTGATGGATGAGATAACCCTAGATAAGGGGTTAAAATGACGGAATTGACACGACAGAACAAGATAGACCTATTAGATTGGATTGGATTGGAGGATAGTGACTATATAAAGCTCAGGGATGGGATAGTTATCCAAATCATCAAAGATGAAGTGGGCGAATGACATGCCATATAGATGAATGATGAAGTGATGAACGAGGAGATAGAAAAGATGTGCAAAAAAAAGCAGAAGTGATGACGATAAGATAGATGACATTGGATTGCGTGGAGAAAAGCCTATAGCTAGATACCAATGACAAGGGATTATGAGATGGGATAAGGAGAGAGGATGGGGGGAGGAAAAGGATTGTTTGGGCAGATTGGATAGAGGGATAAGGATTTGGATGAGGAAAAGGTGACCAGATGGATAGGTGGGAATAGGTGGAAGATTACTCAGAATGAGTAAACGATTGATTAAGATTATGGAATGAGAGTTTGAAATGATAGGAGGTTTGATGAATGTTGAGATGATAGATGAAGGTTCGAAGTAGATGAATGGTTACATGGAATGAGTGAATGGATTTATTAGAATGGATGAATAAGACAAAATTGACGAAGATGGAGGGAGGGATCTTAAGACTTTGTTCGGTAGCCAAAGACATTGACTGCAGATGGATGAAAGCCCAGATTAGGGGTGTGGCTAAGCTCAGATGAGGATTGGATTGAACATTAGAATGATTGAAGGATATGATTGGATTGATTCTACACCGAGTTTCAGGGCTTAAGGGATGTAATTTATCCTATTCTAGTGCATAAAATAACTCAAAATACGAATGATAAAAAGACCAAGGACACCTTAAGATTAGCCAAAAGAGAGTGGCAAAACAATAAGGAAAATAGATAACATAAGACACAAATGGCTTTACCTTCCTTGTTGTTGATACCCCTTTGATTGGCCCTTGCTTAGAATGGGATGTGTGCTCCTTGATGGCTCAGAAATGTATACCTTGGAATTTATCCTATTCTAGTGCATAAAATAACTTAAAATACGAATGATAAAAATACCAAGGACACCTCAAGATTAGCCAAAAGAGAGTGACAAAACAATAAGGAAAATAGATAACACAAGACACAAACGGTTTTACCTTCCTTGCTGTTGATATCTCTTTGATTGGCCCTTGCTTGGAATGATATGTGTGCTCCTTGATGGCTCTTGATGTGGCTAAAATGGAGGATTTAACTATATTCTTGGATGCAAGTGAATGTAATTGAAGGCTAGATGAGTGCACAAAATGGCAGGATTTAGTTACAAAATGACTAAGTGTCCAAAATGCCCTTAAAGAGGGGGTATTTATAGGAGAATTTGAATTCTCTAGAGAATTCAATGGTCAAGATTGATCCAACAAGGTCAAGATGAAGGGCTATGGTGGGTTGAGAACCCACAAGCCCTTACATCTTGACATGTAGGATGTGAGATGGCTAAGGGTGAGATGATGTGGAAGAGAGGTACATGATGTGGAAGAAGGACAAGTACCTTGCAAGTACATTGGGAGATGGGAAAAATCTTGGGTGAATAAAAGTGAATTAAAAATTCACAATGATTGGAAGAATCTAGTGGATAAGACAATGTTCCCAAAAAGTGGGAGTTTGTCACATGTGACTTGATGTGACAAGTCAAATATTTTAGAAGGTGCATGGGAAAAGGGGATTCTAGAAGGAATAAAATGTGAATTAAAAATTCACATGGGGAAGAGAGGAGCCTAGGGTGAATAAAAAGGAATTAAAAATTCCTTGGGAGATGGGGAGAGTTGACCAAGGTACTAATTAGGTTTGACTAATTAGTAATTAGAGGATAATTAGGGGTTAATATGGATTAAAAGCCAACTTGCAAAAGTTGGAGGATGTGACACATCCTAATAAGGTATTAGGCATGTGCACATCCTTAATGAAGAGATTAAGAGATGGATTAGGATTAGATGAAATGACATGGTGAGTGAAATGATGTAATATTTGTTGTTTTATTTGATGAAAAAGAGGGGATTAAAAGAGGGTAAGGTATTTAATTATTAATTAAATACCTTATGGATTTGGTAGAATTAAATAATAGTAATATTACTTAATTAACTCGGATAGGAGGATGTTTAGGCGAAAAGTGATAAATTTTGATAAATTAAGTGTCCAAATTTGGATGTCTATTTGCCCTCTTTGAGATGGTGCAATGGCATGTGTCAAGAATATTAAAATATAGAACCCGAAGGATGGTTGGGTGGAAAAAGATGCGGTCATCAAGGGATGACTAGGAAAGAGAGAGAATGATGGGGTGAAAATGAAAGGAAGTAGGGATTGAGGATGCCCCCTCGAGAGGACATGCGGGGTTGAAGAGGCTGCGTGTGTGCTCTGGGAAATAGATGATGTGATGCCAAGGGAGATGAGGAAGATGATGCAAGGTGATGGGTAAGAGAGTAAGTGATATGAAGCACAAATGGATTTGAGGACAAAAGGTGATGTTGCCCCAGTCAAGGTACAAGCCAAAATAGGTTGATGATAGATGGAGTGTTGTCAATGAGGGAATGAAGGATCTCGAGACAACACGAGGATAGGGAAGGATACATCCCACTAAGTGGTATTGATGAGGGAATGATACATCCCAAAACACCACTAAAGGATAGGGAAGAATACCTCCCGATGATGATGATGGTGATGAAAGTGTTGTTGATGAGGGAAGGACACATCCGAAATTAACACCAAGGGATAGGGAATGATACGAATGGATGATGATGATGCTGGTAACAAGACTGGGGACAAGACCAAGGATTTGATTAGATGATTCAGGCTAAATGGAATGGATGGGGATAGGATAGAGATGTGAGATAAGGATGAAGGATGAATGGATGGGGGGATACATGCAAGATAATAGAATGGAAAATGAAATGCAATCCTAATGCAATTTTCCATCTTCGGAGCACTAATTTTTGCTATAGCATAAGACACAAGACGCCAGGGTATGAAGAACCAAGGCGAATTAGTGTCTAATGCATAAAACAAACACAAAAAACAAGAAGGCTATCCCAACACCCCAAAGTCACAAAGACCTTGGTTGGGCCAGGTATTGAGATAACCACAAGCACAAAAGGATGCCCCAGCATAACACAAGACCTCGGGGATCTTGGTGGGTACTACGTGGGACAACCAAGAAGACAAAAATAGACATAAAAAGATCAAGATATGCCCTATGTTGACCAATCAAAACACACCATAATATGATGGATTATGGCGGTCTTGACAAGTGATGATAGGGAGCTCAAATGATAAACAAAAGCCAAAAGCATCAAAATATCACAATCAATTTCAAACGTCCTTTGCCATAGGATCAAGGGGATGGATGGGATTGATGAGGTATGTTAGGAAGGATGCATCCTGTTGAGACTGATGATGGATAGTAAGCTAAAAGATTGATATGTTGTAGGATATTCAAAACTGATTGGATTTGTTGATACAAGTGGATCTTATTTCTGAAGAACTAGCTAGATAAGGGCATAGCTTGACGACACGACACAAGGGAGACAAGACATGAGATTGACACATCCTAAAGACCTAGGGGCTCGAGGGCCGATCAAAGATTAGCCTTGCCTACGTGAAAGCGCAGAGCCCTCGTAGTTCAGTAAAAGGCGGATGACTGACCATGGAGGAGATTTCGATGGATGACCAAGATAGGATGGAGAACAAGAGAAAAGTGGACAATGAAGACTGATGATGGAACCCCGGGGGCAGATCAAATGATCGACCTTGCCTACATGAAAGCGCAGGGGCAGCATAGTTCGACAAAAGGCCATAGACAAGTGAGGGATGAAAGATGATGAGATAACCCTAGATAAGGGGTTAAAATGATGAAACTGACACAATGGAACAAGATAGACCTATTGGATTGGATTGGATTGGATTGGATTGGAGGATAGTGACTATATAAAGCTCAAGGATGGGATAGTTATCCAAATCATCAAAGATGAAGTGGGCGAATGACATGCCATAGTGATGAACGATGAGATAGAAAAGATGTGCAAAAGAAGCAAAAGTGATGATGATAAGATAGATGACATTGGATTGCGTGGGGAAAATCCTATAGCTAGATACCAATGACAAGGGATATAAGATGTCGAGATAAAGAGAAGAGATAGAATTATTTAAGCGGATGGATAAAGAGATAAAGATTTAAATGAAAAAGTGGCAGATGGTCGATAATTGAATTCGCAGAACTTCGAAAAGGTGAAAGGTGGAAACGAGTGGAAATTACCAGAATAGGTAGCGATTGATCAAAGATATGGAATAAAGTTGAAATATTAGAGGTTTGTGAATGTTTAAGAATGATAGATGGTTAATGAATGATTGAATTTATGGGAATGATAGATAGTTGTCGAATAGATGCGTCGAGACAAAATTAGAAATGGAAGAAGAGATCACAAAACTTTATTGATATCAAGACATTATTTACTTGAGATGGATAGCCAGATTAGGGGTTTGGCTAAGCTCTGGTTGGGATAAGATTAAAGCTCAGATGAGGATTGGATTGAAGATTAGAATGATTGAAGGATATGATTGGATTGATTCTACACCGAGTTCCGGGGCTTAAGGGATGTAAGGTGTTGACAAGCAGATTTTTCCAAATTTGGCAATTTTTAAAAATTATCAAATTTTTCCATTTTAGGAAACTTCATGGTCGTATGTTTGAGAGTCCCAATTTTTTCTAAGAAATACCCATTGGTGAGATAGGATGAATTGCCAACTAACATCCCAGATTTGAGATATGCATTTCGAGTTATGAGTGAAAACAATTTTTTGAAATGCTGGAAAAAAACACTAAATTGGGATTTTGAGGGTCAAGATGAAAGTTTGAGGCCCCGAAAATGGGTCAAAACGGGTTCCAACGGCTTTTAGCTCAAACGGACACCTGAGTGCAAAGTTATGGCCTCTGAAAGTGTCGGTGTAAAAATCAAAAATCAATTTTCAAAATTTCAAAACATGGGTTTTGATGGCGGGGGAAAATTAGAAAATGGGTCGGGATTAGTTTTTGAAAAAGACTATAAAAAGTAATTTTTAGCTGATTGATATCATGACCGTCGTGACGCTCTTCCCCGAGAAACACCACGCCCGTGAGCTCCTCGATGAAGGCGAAACGCCGAGGGAGGCGCCTGCGCGCCCCGGCGGCCTCGCTAAGTGAGCATCTGATAGACGCCGCCGATGAAACGCCTCCTTAATGACGGAATTTCGAGAAGGAGAAGCGCCTACCTTCTGGCCGGAAATAAAACATACTGAAGCCGAGCGCCTACGCCCTGAAATTGAGATCTTATTGGTGCCGGGGAGAAGTGAAGACGCCAGGAAGAGATGAAACGCCCGGAGAATTACCTACGCCTCGGAGAAGCGAAAACACCGAGAGGCGAACCACCTTGACAAAGAAGACGGAAGGCGATGAACACGGAGAATAAGAATTGAAAAAAGATGTAAAATAAAGTAGAAAGGCGATGAGATAAAGGGCATTGGGTTGCATGGAAGGAGGCCTATAGCCAAATGAGAAGGGATTGTGAGATGGGATGAGGATAAAGATGAAAGAATGGATGAAGGATGGGAGGGATTGTTTTGATGGATAAGAATATAAGGATTGGGAGATGAAAGGGATGGATATGAAGATAAGGATGGGGAGATGGAAGGGATGCTGTGATAGATGAAATAAATGCTAGGATAGATGGATACGAAAATAAGGATGGGTAGATGGAAGGGATTCTGTGATATAAGGATTGGGAGATGAAAGAGATGCTAGGATAGATGGATACAAAGATAAAGGGATGTTATGATAGATGATGTCTCCAAGGACGATGTCACAAAGGAAGCAGGTGCCCCCACTCTAGATATGTCATATATAATGAGGCATGAGGGATGGGAGACGAGTGGATGGGAAGATAAAGGAGATGACTAGAGGCGGATAGGATGAGTGACCAAGGAATATGATAGAGTATGGAGGAAGGGAATGTATACCAAGAGGTGTCCAAAGCATGCATAGATAGGTTCCCCTATTTTGATCAAGATCACAGGAAGGATGGAGGGATGGGAGATAAATGGGATATGATGGTAGGATGTAGAAGATAGATGGGATGGAGGGGTTTTATGAAGAGGACAGATAACAGGAAGACGGGTGCATAGTAGGAAGCATAGTGAATGGAGGGAATGCATATCAGGAAGGTGCCCCCAAGTGTAGATGGGGATTTACGCATGACGCCTGTTTGCTAGGTTTTCATCATGGTAACTTATCCAAGGCGCTTGTTTGCCAAGTTTTCACCATTGGACGAATTATTTCTCTTTACTATTTTATTTTTTTATTTGATTTTTTTTTTATTTTTAGACTTTTTCTGAATTTTTGGATAGTAGGGGGATGAAAATGGATAAGGATATGGATATGGATGAAGGACTCAAACATCAAGTTAAATACATGATAAGGATATGGATGAAGGATGCAAGCATCAAGTTTTATACGAGGTAGTAAGAGCCCATGTTCGAACCAACTATTGGATGTTGGTACAACCTTAGGATAAATGGATTATGCTAGAGGATGAATGAGAGGGATTTGATGGGGAAAGTACAGGGGATAATGGGTGGGATGTTGGAAATGGTATGGATAGAATGATGGGGTGGATACGTGATGGGGAGATGAGTTCAGGACCAACATTGGCACATGTGGTGATGGATGTGAAAAGATAAGGGGACTAATGGATGGAGAATGTGGGGATAATGGAGGAGATGAAATAGCGAATTGCGAGACATAGGGACCCAAAACAGATTTAGGAGATGAAAGGGGTGTATAATCATCTTTTGGATTAGCAACTTTGGATGTTCTTACATATTTTTTATTTGATGGCATTGCATCTTTTTTCTTTGGGATCCACATGGTTTTGATCTTTGTTTTGCTAGCTCTTTGCGAGCTATAGATTTGATTTTGATTTGGGATTTTGTTTTTCTTTTCTTTACCATGTCTTTTAGAGGGGACATGGGAAGCGTTGGATTCATGCGGATGTTTGGATTTATGCATTTTTATGTTAACATCCAAAGTGCATTTAGTAGCCATGGGATGGGTGTGAAGAGATGGATGATGTGGAGCGACGAAGGTAGGAGTATGGGGATTATGTGTAGATGGAGGATGTGTAAGTATGTGCCTCTGTTGATCCTGATTAGGATGTTTATGATGGATGACATGGATAGGCATTGGATGGATAAAAGGATGAGATGGAGGAGGTGATTTTGGGATATACGGACCCAAAGTAAATGGAGTGGGTGGAGGGACATAAGGACCCAAGATGGATGGAGTAGATGAAGGATGGGATATGGTGGATGGAGGGATGTAAGGACCCAAGATGGAGGGAGCAGATGAAGGAGGAATATGGACGGTGGTTTTGAGGCGATACGATAGAGGAGGAGGGATGGCAACATATGATTTGGTGAAGCAATGGAAAGAGCCTATATTTCTTTTGGAAAAGGCTCGTTGAGGACGTCTAGAGGTTGTACCAACATTTTTAGATTGTGAGGCTTGGGAAATAGGTCCAAGACCTTGCATGTAGACTTGTTCTTTGACTTGGATGGGCTCTAAATTACCTTGCTCATGAAGGCCTAGACCTTTTCCTTGATAGTTCATTTTCTTGAACATGTGATCCATGATAGGATTTGTGTTATTCAGAAAACATGATGCGAATCCATTATTAGGTGGAGGATGATGGGCGGTAAATACACTATGCTTTTCTTCTACAAGGAGGCCACCATGGAAGAATGTGAGAGTACCAAGGGGATATACAAGCGGTGTAGGTATAGTAGTTTTAGGCGATGATGGGGGATCATGAAGAGATGGGTAGGATAACATGGATAGGTATCTGAAGAGGATACAAGAGGATATGACGGATCTGGATTGTGGTAGCGAGGATCATGCGATAGAATGGTCGTTAAGTAAAGTCAAAGGGGATCATGAGGTGGGAATGGATGAGGGGCTACAATCGCAAAGTGAACTTCGTCGGATCGTGGATCGCAGTCGAAAGGGATGTTGGCATGCTGGATTGGGCAACGCCAGCGCTAATGTAGATGGAAGTCTGAAGTATTGGAAGGAACAAGATTAAGAGATAAAGGATGGAAGTTATCAGTCATGGAGAATAGTTGTCGTCATTTATGGGTTCGATGACTCTTGGAGTAGGAGGTGGATGTTCAATGGATTCAACGGATTTAAAGGATGTGATGGTAGGAGATGGGGGCTTGGTGGATTCAGAGGGTGTGATGGTAGGAGATGGGGGCCCAATGGATTCAGAGGATGTGATGGTAGGACATGGGGGCTCGATGGATTCAGAGGGTGTGATGGTAGGAGATGTGGGTTCAATGGATTTAGTGGGTTCAATGGTTTCAATGGTTTGATCAGTGCTAGGGGTGGTAACAACAATGATAGGTGTGGTATGGAGAAGGCTCTCATCACTAGTTACCGTGGATGATAGATTGGGATGGCATGGTTCCATGACTTCAAGATGTGGAGTTGGGGGTGGCTTTTTTGTTATAAGTCCTTGGAGAATTTCTTGAGTATGAGGACTAAGTCTAAGTTAAAGATAAGGTATGAAATGAAATGAATGAAGTTATAAGATTAGCAGACTAAAGGTGCAAATGAAGAATATAATTAGATATGAGAGACTATAAATAAAATAGAGGGTAAAAGTGAATGAAGAACTAAAATGCGTCGGTAAAATAAATTGAATGGGGAACTATAAATAGAGATTAAGTAGAAAATTAAAATAAAGAATACTCCAACATAGTAGATAGAAGACCTAGAGATGTGGGTGGTGGATGGAGATATTGAACTGTGGATGTGGGATTAGGATAAGTTGATGTGGATGTTGGATTAGGATATGAAGGTATGAATGTAGGATTAGAGTGAGTATATTGGCATGGAAGATTAGGGTAGTGGGTATATGCGGATGAAGGATTTAGATAGGAGGATGTGGATGGGGGATTAGGATAGGTGTATTGAGATGGTAGACTAGGATAAGAGGATGCGGGTGTTGGATAAGAGGATGATGTAGATGAAGGGTATGATGGATATGATGGATATCCCTTGTCAAAGGTAGCAGGAGCAACGTGATTAGGCATGGACGAAGACATAACGGGATAACTTGAGGGGGTGATTGGATTTTGGAAAGTGGGTGGAGAAAGCTTATTAGAGATGATAGTGTCAAGGCGATCTATGTCGTATACCTCTTGATCAACCATACTTTCATTATTGTCATCAATGCAATTAGGCTTTCCCTTGACTACTATTGATGGAGGATAAGGATTCATGATGATGAAAGCATAAATAGAATGGATCAAAGATTTTGGATGGAGATGGATGAAATCTCAAATTGGGATTTAATTCAAGCTCAGATTAGGATGATTGGATGATGTGATGGGATTGATTTTGATTTTGATGGGATTCGATAGATGGATGATTGGATAGGGATGTGATTGGATCAGATTGGATAAGATTGAATTTGATTGGATTGGATTGGATTGGATTTGATTGGATTGGATTGGATTTGATTAGATTTGATTGGATTGGATTGGATTGGATTGGATTGGATTGGATTGGATTTGATTGGATTGGGTGGGATTGGATTGGATTGGATTTGATTAGATTTGATTTGATTGGATTGGATTGGATTGGATTGGATTTGATTGGATTGGGTGGTAAGAGATGAGAGGGAGACCTTGAGTTTGATCAAAGGAAGTTACCCTTAACAACCAAGAGCTTTAATTGATTAAGAGGGTGATTATGACACCGAATCCACCTTAAGATAGGAATGGATTGATTGGGTCAAAGATGATAACTTACGCCACCGAATTCACTTCAAGATGGAGGCAAATTGATTGGGGTCGAAGTTAAAGACTAATGATCAAGTTCAAGTGCTATGGTCAATTTGGGTAACCGCTTTGTAATACAAGGTTAGGACGGTTTGGTTATGGGTGGTGTTTAGAGATGCAAATGGTAAGAAATTATTGGTGGATTAAAGATAATTGTGGAGAATGTATGGGGATTTAGAATGGTTGAACAAAAGTTTGGAATAATGAGATGGAGATTTAAAATGGTCAAATATAGGTTTTTGAAGGTTTAAAGTGACAAAATGAAGGCTTGGGATGATGAGGTAATGGTTGGGAATGGTTAAATGATAGTTTAGAGGCTAAATGGATCCAAATGGGGTGATTTCAGGTGTTCTGGAGGGAAAATTCGCCCTCTTGCAGCAAACCAGGGGCGTAATCGCCTTTCTGCGGTAGAACAGGGGCATAATTGTACTTCTATAGTAAAAACAAGGGCGTAATTACACTTCTGTAGTGAAACAGGGGCGTAATTGCACTTCTACAGTAAAAACAGGGGCGTAATTACACTTCTACAGTGAAACAGGGGCGTAATTGCACTTCTGCAGTGAAATAGGGGCGTAATTGCACTTCTGCAGTAAAACAAAGGCTTGGTTTGATGCAAATGACTATGACAAGGACTTTAAAATGATAATGATAAGGCCAAATTGTCAAAAGTTCACTGGTTTCTCACAAGAAAACACTCTCAAGTAAATACAACCCTATGATTAGTGTCAAGGGTATGGCCAAAGTGGTCTTAATCTAGGATGCACAAGGTATCTAGGGAGTCCTCGATATACTCTCGATACGTGAGGCACAACCGTGAACACCAGCCCGTCACAAGCGTGAGTCGGGAACCCCAGCGAGATATTGAAGGGCTCGAACCAACTCTTCACATCTATCTAGGTATCACCCTAGCTTCGACGCTCTGCCAATTACGACGTGACTGGATTGGGGTACAACTTTCGCTCTCCCCCCTTTGTATACCCCACCGGTACGCGTGGTTGGAATCGTCCCTTGGGGTGATGAAATCCCCAAGCAGGTCCCACTATGAAGAAAGCACTAACCGCTTCCAACTACTCCCCAGGCTCACACGAAGTGCAAGGGGAAAGCAAAAACAAGCTAATGCTCCCTTTGGGTAACACAAAAAGATAAGAACATCAAGCAATAAATATTACTCCCTCTAATTAAGCTATGTTCTTAGATTAATGCAAACAGCAAGGATAATTTCAAAAAAGATTGAGCAAATGGATAGCCCTGCAAGCAAATATTAGATATTTTATCCCGCTTTCTCCATCAACTTCACAAGAATATGCTGCAAAAAGTTAGCAAAAAACACATGTATGCCTGCAAGAACAATGTTAATGAGAGAAAATAGCAATAAATTCGAAGCCAAGATAATAATTTTACCTTCCAGGGGGCGCAGTCGCCCTTCTGCAACAAAACAGGGGCGCAGTTGCACTTCTGCAGTGAACAGGAGGGCACAATTGCACTTCTGCAGTGAACAGGAGGGCACAATTGCAATTCTGCAGTGAACAGGAGGGTACAATTGCACTTCTATAAAAAAATGTTAGTAAGAAGTGAAATTTCAGCCCAGGTGGGTGCACACGCCCTTCTGCAGAAAAGTGTTAGTAAAAATTGAAATTTCAGCCTAGGTGGGCACACACGCACTTCTGCAGAAAAGTGTTAGTAAAAATTGAAATTTCAGCCTAGGTGGGCGCACATGCACTTCTGCAGAAAAGTATTAGTAAAAATTGAAATTTCAGCTCAGGTGGGCGCACACGCCCTTCTACAGAAAAGTGTTAGTAAAAATTAAAATTTCAGCCCAGGTGGGCGCACACGCCCTTCTGCAGAAAAGTGTTAATAAAAATTGAAATTTCAGCCCAGGTGGGCGCACACGCCCTTCTACAGAAAAGTGTTAGTAAAAAGTGAAATTTGAGCCTAGGTGGGTGCACACGCCCTTCTACAAAAAAGTGTTTGTAAAAAGTAAAATTTGAGCCCAGGTGGGTGCACACGCCCTTTCTACAGAAACGTGTTAGTAAAAAGTAAAATTTGAGCCCAGGTGGGTGCACACGCCCTTCTGCAGAAAAGTGTTAGTAAAAAGTGAAATTTGAGCCCAGGTGGGCACACACGCCCTTCTGCAGAAAAGTGTTAGTAAAAAGTGAAATTTGAGCCCAGGTGGGCGCACACGCCCTTCTGTAGAAAAAATAGGGGCGTAGTCGCCCTTCTGCGGTGAAAACAGGGGCGTAGTCACCCTTCTACGACATGTTCCTGCAAAAACCTCAACAATAGCAAACGTAAAGTATGGGAACCCGTTTGTGGGTCCCACCGGGCGTGCCAGAAATGTATACCTTGGAATTTATCCTATTCTAGTGCATAAAATAACTTAAAATACGAATGATAAAAATACCAAGGACACCTCAAGATTAGCCAAAAGAGAGTGACAAAACAATAAGGAAAATAGATAACACAAGACACAAACGGTTTTACCTTCCTTACTGTTGATATCTCTTTGATTGGCCCTTGCTTGGAATGATATGTGTGCTCCTTGATGGCTCTTGATGTGGCTAAAATGAAGGATTTAACTATATGCTTAGATGCAAGTGAATGTAATTGAAGGCTAGATGAGTGCACAAAATGGCAGCATTTAGTTGCAAAATGACTAAGTGTCCAAAATGCCCTTAAGGAGGGGGTATTTATAGGAGAATTTGAATTCTCTAGAGAATTCAACAGTCAAGATTGATCCAACAAGGTCAAGATGAAGGGCTATGGTGGGTTGAGAACCCACAAGCCCTCACATCTTGACATGTAGGATGTGAGATGGCTAAAGGTGAGATGATGTGGAAGAGAGGTACATGATGTGGAGGAAGGACAAGTACCTTGCAAGTACATTGGGAGATGGGAAGAATCTTGGGTGAATAAAAGTGAATTAAAAATTCAGAATGATTGGAAGAATCTGGTGGATAAGACAATGTTCCCAAAAGGTGGGAGTTTGTCACATGTGACTTGATGTGACAAGTCAAATATTCTAGAAGGTGCATGGGAAAAGGGGATTCTAGAAGGAATAAAATTAAAAATTCACATGGGGAAGAGAGGAGCCTAGGGTGAATAAAAAGGAATTAAAAATTCCTTGGGAGATGGGGAGAGTTGACCAAGGTACTAATTAGGTTTAACTAATTAGTAAGTAGAGGATAATTAGGGGTTAATATGGATTAGAAGCCAACTTGCAAAAGTTGGAGGATGTGACACATCCTAATCAAGGATTAGGCATGTGCACATCCTTAATGAAGAGATTAGGAAATGGATTAGGATTAGATGAAAATGACATGTGAGGAATTAAATAAATGTAATATTTATTTAATTTATTTGATGAAAAGGGGATTAAAGAGGGTAAGGTATTTAATTAATAATTAAATACCTTAGGGATTTGGCAGAATTAAAGATATTAATTAAATAATAATATTACTTAATTAACTTGGATAAGAGGATGTTTAGACGAGAAGTGATAAATCTGGATAAATTAAATGTCCAAATTTGGATGTCTACACCTGTATTTCAAAGTATTCCACACATGTGTGTAGGTTGAATCTATATTCTCTCCTTTTTGTTTCAAAGTATAAGATCAATGTGATGATGGCTTAAGGATATAAAAAAGGATAATAAATCAATTTTAAGTATTAATGTACAAGCAATATCAATATAGAATCAAAACATGTATTTAAATATAATTTAACTAACAATTACCTATTTTTACCAAGTATTCCATGTTGTCTAGGTTGAATTTGCATTCTCCTTTTTGTGATGATGGCTTAAGGATCTATAAAAGGAAAATTTAAAACAATTTCAACTAATAACACACTTGAGAAATATCAAAACATGTATTTTTAATCTATCTAAAAGGACAATATAAAACTAAAACTATATTTACCTATATTTACTTATTCCATTGTACCATCTACATCCTCTCTTTTTTGCAACGCATCTATGATTTTCTCATGCTCTTCCATAGAAATTGTTCATAGCTCTTTATTTGTAGGTCTTCCATGATACCGATCTAGTTTTATATTTGTTGCCACCACCAAATATGAGTAGTGTATAATCTTTTTATGTGTTTCATAATCTTCAAATGTAGGTAGACCATTCTTCCTTATCAGGTATTTTTGTAGCCAAGTGCCAACAACCACCACCAATCCTATTGGAAAAAATGATAGCCATCATCAAATTTCTCAAATTTTTCTTAAAGGGATCAAAGAAGCTCTAAAAATTTGCTTAAGGGGATCAAAAACTTGTTATCAAAATTTTCTTAAGGGGTTGTCTTAATGGGATCACCGTACCTATTGGATAATGATAGCCATCATCATATTCTCAAGGTGCTAGTAACTTATGTTTAGTCTCCACACAATGAGCTAACCAATATTTTATTTCCTCTTCATTCCCCTCAAGTTCAACAATAGCATACACATGTCCTAAAACAAAATTTGATTTAATAACTTGCGCATGTCCATATAATTTGACCAATCTACATACATCCATTCATATGTATATAAATAATAATTTAGTATTACAAAATAACTTAATAAATTGAATTAAATTACCTTCTTGTGCAAGGTATGAAACATGGTCATAGTCTTCGGATGCAAACACTTGGTCATTGTCTTCAATTATTGTTTCATATTGATCGTGTGCTTTTGCAGGTGTCAATGATCTTTGCTTCCACTCTTCAACCCATTATATATTTT
>VDFB02381499.1:0-23077 GCA_007258455.2 Sequoia sempervirens | reverse complement strand
ACATTAAATTAGTTTTACATAGGTATTTATTATTAATTTGTCATTTACAACATTAAACCCAATCTAAGATCAATAGTAAGTAACTTTTAAAAGTACATGCAAAATAATGAGGGGGTATATTAAATTGTAAGAATGCACCATACATTGTTTATATCTATTGACTATCACAAACTTACGCTCACCATTATAACATCACTATGTTGCATCCAAAATGGTAGGTTAAGAGGAGTTTATTTGTTACTATGATTATGGCAATCTTGAATTTGTTTAAAAGAGACATCAATAAGTTAATATAACTAGTGATGAACAATGAATTTCGATCATGACCCAAATAGGGCATAAACATTGCTCCTTTCAAAAACTACATAGAAGTAAATGACACCATGTCACTACCACCCATAAGTGGGGCATCACATCCTCCCCCCTATGCCTAAAATTCCTCCTAGAAGTTGATAAGGGGTAGAGTTACCATCCTAGAGTTAACCTACAAATATGATCTACACAAATTTGATCCAACTACAACTTTTTCTCTTGAATCTGGAACACACACAATGCAATATCCTTGATCACATTTCACACAATAAATATGACCTACACATCGAACTACAAATTTTATCTCTTCTCGAATATGAACACATGCAATGAAATATCCTTGATCACATTTCACACAATAACCTTTTCTCACACATAAGTTTGAACCAAAACACGATTCTAATTCAATCTCAAATCTGATTGAAACTCAATTCTAATCCAATCTCAAATTTGATCCAATCTATGATAATATCTTCCTTCAAATCTAATCACAATTATATCAATGTCTTCATATATATATATATTTATGCATATATCCTTCATAAATATTTTATTCAATTCTTCATATAAACTTGCACACTTTCTTAATCAGGAGCTACTCATATTCTTCATTAATAATATTAAGAATTATTCAATATAAACCTAATCGATGCTTCATTTTTTTTTACCTTTTTCTCTTTTTAAGTTTGCTCTTATATTCACATATTTTTCATTGACTTTTACCTATATCCACTCGTTCATTCCTTTATTATACACTCTCGTGGAAGGCAATCCAAACTAGAGACACATGCTTTCATGATGAATAAACAAGTCCTTTCTAGATCACACCTCTTCTTCAACCCAAATCACACCTCTTCTTATCATATAATAATCATTATTTGTTAATCACCACCTTTGTATAAATAATAATTGCTACTTCAAATTATAATCATTGCAAGTGTTGAATGAATAATAAATTCTCTTCTTTGAAGGTAAACTTTGGATATTAATCACTGCATATTTATTTCTTTATTCCATTTTTAACATGGGTGATTAAGTATATATATTTCATTTTCTTATATAGTCGTAGCCTTCTTGTAAGTTGTGTGGTTAGCTAGCATGAGAGTATGGGTAAGCCAAAGTGTTTACCAAAATGGAGTCGGTTCAAAATGATATTTAATTTTGATTAATTTATCAACGACTTGGGCTATGAAGGAGGTCAACTTGCATTACAAAAGGTGTTTGGTGCCTTCAATATATTGTTATTTGGCTGGTTCATTTCTCATTTAATTCAATTTTAATTCTTCCTTATTATAATTTCTTGAATCCACCATTTTTGCATAGAAATTATAAATAGAGTGTTGTCATGAAGTTCTATCCTTTGATGGTCTTTAATGCAATGATTTATGGCCTTTGTCTTATAATTATTTTCTTCTTTTTTTCACTAGTATCTTTCCCTTTGACATCAATGAAAATCTTTGTGTTAGTCTTGCTTTGACATCAATGGAAATATTTTCAATAGGTTTGTATCTTATGAGCATAGGTTTATAAGAATGAAGTGTGAAAGTATTATCCATTGGTAAAAGGTGGGAAGAGAGAAACATCTTTTAGTTTAAGAGAGAGTTGAGATAGAAAAGATAATCTAAAGTGGACTTATGGTTGATTAGATTAGGAAAGGTAGGAGAAGACCAATGGGAGATCCAAATGAAGAATGGAGAATGGAGGCTAGACTATGCTAGGAAGAATTTGAGGATAATGTAGAAATACAAGGGGCTCCCTTTGAAGATCTAGGTCATATGGAAAGTTTCATACAAGAAATGGAAAAACAAGGGATGGAGATCAAGCTAGATGTATCAAGCTTTAGAGGAGAGTTAAACCCTAACCTCTTTGTAGATTGGATGAAGGAGCTTGAGAAATATTTTGATATAGAAAACTTGGAGGGAGATGATCTTGGAAGAGTTTAAGTTTACTATCACCAAATTGAAGTCATATGTTGGGGTTTTGGTGGGATAGTCTACAATAAACACAAAGAAGATAATGTGATAAGAAAATAAGGTCATGGCCTAGAATGTTAAATAATTTGAAAGAAAAGCTCTTGCCCTTGTGTTGGGTAAATATTTTGTAATCAATTAAATGATTACAAAATGTTGATATTATCCACAATATAGTGAGAATAAATCTCTCCTCTTAGAAAGGGGAGGCTCCCTTCTTATTTCTCACTAAAAACAACTAGTAACTAAGCTTACATACACTACAATTATTCATGGATCGTGTTTCCATTCATCCTATTCTCTTGTTTCAAAATAGATGTTTTCCTCTTACAAAAATTATAATGATATCTTGTGACAATTACATGTAATTAACCACAAAGTACTAGTTTGAGAAATAATAACTAATATCTAATTATATTAGATGAAAGAATAACCAAAATGATACCAATGAATGTCAGTAGCAAGAAAACCCACAAAAGCACAAAGTCTTTTGTTGCTTTCTATGATGATTAAGAATGAAAAATAATGGTATATATTGTAGCCCAAAGTCTCCAATATATGCCACCAAAAGATCAACTAAAATCAGATAACAACTCATAGCCCAAAGTCTTTGAATTATCTCCAAAGTACACACATAACATAATCTTGAAAGATAATAATGCAACTCAAAGTCTACAAAATTAGATTTGTATCACAAGTCCTAGAACAAATTATTGCACACTACAATTCAATCTTGCATAAGATAATGCAATTAGAAAGACATAAGAATAATCTTAAAACATAACAAACTTGATCCAAGGAAAAGATTGGATACCAACTTGCTTCTTTTATTTATTAAATCTTTATTTACACCTCAAAAACAAAGTTTCAAAATGCTATTCAATTTGGAAATTATTTGCTTCATAAGCTAAAAAGTTATATTTACAAAAGATCTCCCTCATATATATAGAGGAGAGCTAAGAGCTAAAATAGGAAATTGCAACTAACTTGACTTATTTAAAGGGTCTGATTTGATTTGGGACTTCTCTCCTCTAACATGTAATTGTTATTTTAGAAAAGACATGTAATATGTCATCTACAAATTACAAATTGCATAAAATAAAAACTTGAAATAAACTTAAGTCTAGACAAGCACGTTCTTTATTTTTTCATCATTTTTCTCCATGAAGTCTTCATATCTTTTCAATGTAGCTTGGACTTCAAAATTATCTAGCCCCATTGTACAATTGTAGATAGTGAGAAATCATGTGATGGAGTCCTCGATACTGATGTATGCTTTCTTATTCTTTCAATACTTGAAAGAATATGCTGAAACCTTTGTCTTATGGAGATCATCTCTTTCTGTGGCCACTAGATAGGTGGAAGAGTGGTGTTAGAAACTTTGTTCTCTTGATAAGCAGGTTCAAGGATGTCATCTTTGTCTTTCATATCTTCAAGAATATCAACTAGATCTAAATTCCTGATCTGCTCTAAGGTAAGTCAACTATAGTCAAGCTTCCTTACATATTCATCTATCCTACACTTGGCCCATATGTCTTCAAACCTATAGACATGAGAGTAACTCTTCTTGAGCTTGTCCTTCATCCCCCTGTAATCAAAGTCAAGCCTCCTTTTGTATATTTTCATCATAACCCATTGCATCTCAATCTCAATGGCTTTGGCTTTGGGAGAAGTAGAGATGACATATTTATGTCTAAAAAAATACCAAATAAATGTATTGTAAGAATTTTTTGAGAGAAATAATGGAATCCACCTCAATTATATTTATGTTTTCACAAACCTTACAAGTTGATGTATATTTTATAAGAAAATATTGTGAAATTTTCTATAAAATTCCTAATTATTGAATATTATTTTATTCAACAAGAAAAATACTACTAATAAAAGTAACTCTTATTAAAATAGTATTCTCTATTAAATTATTATCTAGGCTTACACATACATAAACCCAAGTTCTCATGTTACATTGGAACTCTTTCAAACATGGTTTTGATGATAATATTCCTTGTCTCAAGGCTAGAGATAGTAAATCCATCTCTTTCTTTGTAGAGAAGTAGAAGACCTTTTGATAAACTATATGCACTATCCTTCAAAATGACTGGAACATTATCAGGTTTTAAATATTCCCAATTAAATTCTTTGAGTGTTTCTTCAATTAATGAATTGAGATACTTCAATGCATCTTCCTCATTGGATCCAGGATGGTCTCTCATATAACATGTTATACTTGATACTACTTCTCCACGTTCTGCTTCAACCTTCAAAATAAAATAATTTGATTTTATAAAATTTTAGATATAATTACCCTTAAATCTAAGTAATTTGATCATGTATGTAGCAACATAATGTTATGAATGTTAAATTATCTAAATTTATAACATACCTTGAATGTTCTTGTGTCACCTCTTAATCTAAGTGCTAAGCAAAAGAGCTCATCAAACCTTGATGGATAATGAATTTCTGTGAGAATTTCATTAGAAATAGGCACATCTAATGATAATATAGGTTGTAAGGTCACCACTCTAGATCCAGCAGTCATTTTTCCATTCTCTAAATATTCTTCTAAAGATGGTATAGAACCCATAGCAAGCCACTCAGCTTCTTGCAACAATGCATCTATACAAGCTTCCCACTACATTTAAACAAAAAATCTAAATTAATACTAATAATTGAACCTAATAAAATAAATACAAAAACTCAATGAATATAATTTTTTTAATTTTTAAAAATATTTTCTTTCAAATTTCATATAGAACCATAAATCATTACTCTTAAATTGTCATTAAAGTTAGAAAATAGTTTTGTTTATATATGCTATCAAAATTTCTAAGTCCTTATGGATCTAGGAGAAATAATAATCTAAAATATAGAGATCTACTTTCGAACGTAATAACAACAATAACTAAAAATAATTATTTGCATTTTGTTTTATTAAAAAAAATGAATAGTGAATTTGATAGATTGGAGATCAAGTGCATAGAGATCAAGTTACAAAAGAAGAAAAGAATTAGTGGTGGAAAGCATTCACGAATTTGAATTAAAAAGTTAACTGAATGTTTGATTATGATTACTTCCAAATAGGCCTCTTTATACATAAGATAATTTAGAATGAGAATTTACTAGCTCTTCAACAAATAAATGAATAAGTGTTTCTTTTTAGGAATAGTTAATAAATATAAGAAAGGATGAAAATAATGGAGTGATTAATTTTTTAAATACTAATATAAAAATATTTGTGTTGTTTTTTTTAGATTTACATATAATTTAATATTAATATTTAATAATAATGAGATTCAATTTTATTTGAAAATAGTATTATTCATTTATTAAATATTAATACAATATTGAATATGTTGTAAAAATAATAATATCGAAAAATTCTTACCATTTTATGTGTATATTCAATCATGTCTCTCTCTTGAGTTTTTTTAATTTCTTTAGCCATGTTCTTTAATGTAGTATCTAAGGTTCTGAATACCACTTTCATAAATTCTGGAAGTCCTTCTGTAGTTGCTAATTCCCACCTTATACAAAAAAAAGCATAATTTGTTACTATGTTTTTAATAATATATATACACCAATAAAATAAAGTATATACATACCTCTTAATGGCTTGTGTGAAGAGCTTGAGCTCATCTAGAGTTCCATAAGTGTCATAAATATCATCCAAATATGTGATTAATGCACACAACTTTGCAAATCCAATTCTAAAAGTAGAATATTTTGGTTCAATACACCCTGAAGCTGCCCAAAAGTAAAACTCAACATGACGATGGCGACCAAACTCTAGCTTCTCTAGGCCAGACTCTACCCACCATCTAAAATACACACAAATTAGTCAAAAATATTGAATTTATAACTATCTAAATATACATTATACCATAAATGATTGAGGTTTCAAAATCAACAAAATATTGGCATAGTTTGAATGCCACTATTTTTAAATGCATAGTAGTTCAAAAGGTGACAACTATGTTGTTATCAATGGACTATATGCTTTCAAAACATTTTAACAATTTTTTATCACATAATATATTACAAGTATTTGACTACAAATATGCAAAATATTTAAGTTTAGATAAAAAATTATTCATGATATAAATTACACACCTTGAGAGCATTCGAAGCTCTTGATGTTGCAATGATTGGATCATATTGAAGTCCAACTTTGCTAACTCTAATTTTTTTGAGAAACTCATACTGCAACAATTTCAATATCACAATATTAACTTGCAGAAAGATCTATATTGAAGTTTCTTAAAGGTAGTACTAAAAGTATTTTATGTTCTGTAAATTTTGAAAATTAATGTTGATAAAATCCTTTTTCTCATATTTTAAATTACAAGGAAATTAATTGTGTAACAAGGTAATGAGATTACTTGTTGATGGTCTTGGGAACCCATGAAGTGCCTTCTCCATATATTTCAATATAAGTCCTTGCTTCTAACCTAGGAACATTCATGTGCCAACCATACTCCAAATTGAATTCTATCTGTTATAGTAGATAAATTAGAATCAAATTTTCTAAATGAATTCATAGACCTAATATGTAAAGTTTATAAAAGGTATGGTTACCTCTCTTAAAATAATGGTATTGCTAATTTTTGGTAGAGCTTCTTTTAAATATGAAGTAGCAAATGTGTTGGCCTCATTGAGAGCTTTCTCTTTAGGAAATGCAATGAGTGAAGCCCGAAATAGATTTAGGATACTTCTTATCTCTTCATCATTTGATTGACTATTAGAGTACCATAATTGCTCATATTTATCTTTAATGTGTTGAAACACCTCTGCAACGACACAAAATTAAATTAAATTTTATGTTTTATCAACAAACTAAAATAAATGTAATGTCATGATTTATTATTATTAGGTAAAAATAAATCTATTATAAGAATAAACTTAATTAATTACCTTAAAAAGATTATTTAGATCTGACTATGAAGATGTTCAAATTTTAAAGTTGTAATAAAAAAAGAACACTAATCTATTGTTTAATTAGAATGGCGATCCTCTAATCTTTCTATACTATATATTGAAACAAACTTTTAAACAATGTAATACTCAATTTAAAATAAATTTACTATTAATAAATAAAAATGCATATGTTACCTATTAAAATGAAGTGTTACAACTCTATATACTATATACTTATTATTTCATTCCATATCAATGGAACTTGATAAATAATAGACCAATCACTTCATACATTTCATACTTCAAAAGCTTATTAATCATGAACTTGCTTTTGAATCTAATTTTTTTAAGTTCCGATGTTGGAATTCAAGGATTAGGCTTATGTGATTTTGACCAATAAGTTTAGCATTAACAACCTAACAAGGTCACCAATTTATATATTATGTTCATTCAAGCCTATTAAACAACTCATTGCTTGTACAAGAAACTCTTACAGTAGTCCTAGATTTGAAATTTCAAGGACAAGGCCATTATTCTTAAATAACACACTTTTTGGTACCATAACATAACATCTGGGATCTAAAGATATCACCTGAAGAGACACCATATCTGTGCAGTCGAAGAATTCGGAAACCCAAGGCTGTGGTGTTGAGATCTACACAAGGACTCTCTCTACCACGTCCAATGCCTTCGTCGTTCCAATATCTGCTATTCAAATAATTCCTTGACATAAGAAATAGGCTAAAGAATAGTCTATAATCTATATAGATTGATCTTATTCATAAAGAGCTGGTGCATTCTGTTTACTTGAAGACACAATTTCAGGCATAAACAGTCTGTACTGACCAGTATGCAAACCACAATAATATTAATCTCGAAGCTATGAAAAATAAATACCTGTAAACATAGTCAAGAACTGTTTTTATTTCATTTTGAAAATGGCGCTCAATTCCAAGGCGTTCTACATTGTCCACCATTGAAAGGTGGTGGAACAGATCGTCTGTAGATGAAGACTGTAGAGGAAGGGCATTAAACATTTCCTTGATATCCTTTATAAGCTTCTCTCGACGTTCACAATAAGAGGGAGCCTGTGTGCCATTACAGATGGAAATAAGGTAAGATCAAACAACTCAAAACTTCGAAATCCTCCTCTGCTATTGCTTTAGCCATTTACTTGTTTCTATCTTTTAATGTTTTGGATTCTAATTCAGTGTGGATTCTAGGAGTGTGAGTTTTCTCTACTCACTTATTTGAATAGGTGCAATATTATTTTATAAAAGATAATAAAAAATTTCTAAAGAAGAGATTGGATAGTGACAATCCACATTTCTAACAAAATAAATGTTCTAAAATATTCTATACAATTACTACATACTCACGAAGTTAACCCTAACTACTACTGATCCCTCTCCCCTAACTTCTCCGACCTGTAAAATAGGTTACCTCGTATGCTTTTGGAAGGGATTGTATGAAATCATCGTCCCACAAGTTGGGGTGATGATTAGCAGTGCGCCGCGCAGTAGATTGATGAGTAGTTGAAGCCTTGCTAACAACTAAATCTACCCTTTTTCTGCTTGGCTTTGGAAATGCATTTGCAAAAAGCTTAAGCTGATTGCTGGCCTTGTGTGTGGATGGGTTGTTCAAGGCTGAAAAGCTCGCAGTGAAGGGGGAAAGAGGGAGCGAAGCCATTCTCAGCGATTATGGAAGAGAGAGTGACATGAGAGCTGTTAAAGCTGGGTATTTAATGCCCGAGCTGCATTAAGTTTTAATATGATTTCCTTAATATTATTGAAGAAAGTTTTAATATGGTTGATAATGTTGCGTGGGGTATCTACCGTTTCAAACGACGTTAAATTTGAATATGATTGACAATGTTGAGCGCGGCACCTACTGTTTCAAATGACATCAGATTTGAATATGATTGACATTGTTTGTTATTGATTTGGTACGATGTTACTGAGCATACCTATACAGCGTACCGATGGTTGCACCCAGTGTTTGAAGAAATGTTGACCCAGAGCATTAAAGATGGACTAATGGGACAGAAATGGGAATATTTTGATTGGAGCGAGCTGCTTTATTGGTGGATGTTTTTCATGGGATTGTATTTAAGGTATTTCATTGGTAGATGTTTTTCATGAGCTTCTAGAGGAGACGGGTCCAAAGTAGGGCGGGAGTCTATATTGGGGACGGAAGTAGTCCCATGTGGGCCCCACAGTAGAGCTGAATAATAGGCAAATGTAAATCAGTTTTCACCCACAAAGTCAACAAAAGGTACACATATCACTGTACTGTCAAAATTGTATTATAATCGAAGAATATTTGTCCCATATACAAATAGATATTCGCAAGCTTACATGTCAGAGAATATTCAAAGCACATTTGACATGATAAACATACAAGTCATATTGCTTGTTATTGGCCCCTCGCTTTAAAACAAAAACCCAAAATATAAAATTAGTTAACCCAAACTTCACTATAATGTCACCACTTGCATTACATCACAACCACCTTTCGGGCACTTGGGATGCCATGAGTAGAACTACTAGCCAAGAATGTCCCATCACCAAATCCAATCCATCCGAACCCCCATCCCACTTGCCCACCAACACAACACTTAGACAAGTAGCAATCATTCATATGTGTCCCATTTGTCAAATCGAACCTCTTTACTATTGGTTCCTCCTCTTGTTTTTCCCACTTGCAACCACCAAAACAATGGTGTTAAAGCCACCAAAATCCCCTGTCAAGCAAACAAGGAATGCACGTCATTAATACATACAAACTCAACAATTGAAGACATCCGATGAAGATTTCAAATTTGAAATTAAAAGGATAGGAATTAAAGACTCCACACCAAACTAGCATTAAACATATAAAGAGATTTTCAAATTCAGAAATGCATTACTCAATCTCTTGTAATTTCCATTTAGCACATCCCACTTTCATTATGATTTATACAATTTGGCAAAAAGCTTAAGTTGATTGCTGGCCTTGTTGTGGATGGGTTGTTCAACGCTGAGAAGCTTGCAGTGAAAGGGGAAAGAGGGAGGGAAGCCATTCTCAGCGATTATGGAAGAGAGTGACATGAGAGCTGTTAAAGCTGGGTATTTAATGCCTGAGCTCCATTAAGATTTAATATGATTTCCTTAAAATTATTGAAGAAAATTTTAATATGGTTGATAATGTTGCGTGGGGTACCTACCGTTCAAACGACGTTAAATTTGAATATGATTGATAATGTTGAGTGCGACACATACCATTTCAAACAACGTCAGATTTGAATATGATTGACATTGTTTGTTACGAATTTTCTTGATTTGGTACGATGTTACTGAGCACACCTAAAGAGCGGACCGATGGTTGCATCCAGTGTTTGAAGAAATGTTGACCCAGAGCATTAAAGATGGATTAATGGGACATAAACGAGAATATTTTGATTGAAGCGATCTTCTTTATTGGTGGATGTTTTTCATGGGATTGTATTTAAGGTATTTCATTAGTGGATGTTTTTCATGAGATTCTAGTGTATGTATTTTATTGGTGGATGTTTTTCTAGCATTTGAGTGTATGCAGTTTATTGGTAGAGGTTTTCATGGGATTTTACTTTATATATTTCATTGGTGGATGCTTTTCATGGGATTTTACTTCAGGTATTTCATTGGTAGATGATTTTCATAAGATTCTAGTGTATGCAATTTATTGGTGGATGCTTTCTCTAGTATTCCAGTGTATGTGTTTTATATGTACTTTATTGGAGGATGTTTTTCAAGGGATTTCATTTATTGATAAAATTTTGGTATTTGTTGAACTTTATCTTAAATATTTGCGCAACTCAAATCAAATAAATATTAACAACTAATTTCATTAACATGTATGCATAATTCAAATTAGTTGTACTCGTAGGAAAATAATTTTCTCAAGTTAAATATAAAAATTATAGCTCGGGATGTTATATATAGTGTCACTTTTGTTTCTTGTCTTTTAATGTTGTAATAATGATATTGATTTTGTAATTAAAAAGTAATAGAAAGGTGATTTTGATTTTATTTGGTGAGGTTTAGTGTATATTTTAAGAATTCCAATCTAACAATTTATATATTATTCAATTGACTATTAGTATCAAAGAAAATAGCAATTGTTTTCTTTGTTGAACCTACCATTAATTTTTTATTTATATCAATTTTTTAATAATTACTTTTAATGCTTTCTTGCAAATGAAAAATGTATATTATGATATATTCTATGAAGATTGACATATCACCCTCCCTTCTTATTTAATATATTTCATTAAAAAATGATTGCTTTGTTTTAGAACTAATTCATTATATTCATCATTAGAATTGATAAATGAAAAACTAGATTATAATTTGCATTTCATTTTAGTTTTAATATTTTTATTTAAACTACAAAAAAATGACCGTTTTATCTTGAATGAATTCCCTCAAATAGTGCTTAAGGAATAAGTGTTAGTGTGAAAAGAAGTATTATTAAACTAGTTAGCTTTTAGCCTACTTAGTAGATTCCTATTCACACTACACTTGAGCTCACTTAGAGGACTTCTAGAGTTTTATCTCACCTTATGTGATTGAGACAAGTATTCTCACTTTGTGGGACACCTATTGCATGGTCACTTGTCACTCACTAAAACACTTGTCATGTGAGTTAACAAGTGTTCCATTATCAAAGGGTTAGTCAGTCACTATGTTTCACATGACTACATTCACTACCTTGCCTATTTAAGCAAGGTCATATTATACATTTTAGTTAACTCTTTTATAAATCTCTTTGATAATATAAATTAAGCTCATTGTGTGCAAGTGTTTTTGTGGAAGTACTAGGTTTTTACTGTTATGATCTTGTTAGAAATCCTAACATGGTATTAGAGATCTACATAAGTACTAGAATCTTATAAATATGATCCACTAAATTAATGCCTTGTACGAGAGATATAGATAGAAGGTCTATGAGACCCCCAAAGTAGAAGGTCCCTCCTCTACTCCATTGAAAGATAACATTAACATAACACCTTAATGGTGAAAAGAAGAGGTATAAGCAAAGAAACTAAAATCGGGCATAAAACTATGCACATGAATTTAGACCCATAATGAGGTCCAAAAGATGTACAAGAAACTGAAAAAGGGTGTGCATCAAGGCACACACACATTAGGAAAGAATCACAAGGATTTATTGTTGTGATGGAAAATTAAGGAAACACACGCAAGAGGTGAGAATCACAAGGATTCATTACTGTGATGGAAAATCAAGGCACTAAACAACCCCCTATTACACTTTATAAATAAGTATAAGTACAAAATTCCATCCCTAAGAAACACACATTTAGTTTTTGCGGCACTTTATACGAGTGCATTTACAAAATTATTTGTTGTTTTGAGTCCTTACATGTTTATGCCATGAGGTGAACAATGAAGATATAGATTAAGTATGTCTTTCAAACCTAAAAAAAATGATAAAAAATCAAAATTAAAACCCCCATTAAAATGACCCCCCGTTTGCAAGTTATTGCAAAATAAAAAAGCCCCCTTGACAATTATGATAAAAACTACCCACTTTTTCACAAATTTGGATTTGTAACTAAATAGTCAATTAATGACTAGTAAGAAATGGTTAAGTAATTCTAACTAGTATGGTGAGCATAAAAAATGGTTACAAAAATTGTGCCAAACTATTTAAAAAGTAAATAAACCATAGCAAGTAATGCTTGAAGTAATGGGTATGTGGGAGTTGATTGAGTCTATGGTGACAACTTTGAGGAGTGAAGTAGGCATGGTAGAATCCTAAGAGGAATGCTCATAACTTGTGTGGGTGAGTGAAATGCTACCATGGAATTTTTGAGGCTTGTTGACCAGGTTGACTTGCCAAGTGGAGAGCTACATGCATGTGGAGACCTTTTCTAGCATAGAAAATAATCACCCATTTCCACAAACTTCAACATATTGGTGAAATCCATAATTATGTGGCTACTTCATGCCTTACATAGGCTTGGTTGTGGCTTGTTTGAAAGAAGAAATAATGAGAATGGGTGTGGAAAATTTGGTGCAAATGGTAGAACCCTCAACATGCGTGAATCTGCCAAATTATAGATGTGAATTGTGGCAAAGGGTGTTGACTGAGTGGGTCCCTTCATACCTGTCTCATATTAATAGCTACATGAAAATTTCTCACTGCAACCATGAAAAAAGAGGTGGAGTGATGTTGCAACTATGTGGGAGTCCTCATAAATACTGCATTGATGTTGCAATTGTGAGAAGGTGCAATCTCATGTAGCAAACATAGATATATTCTTCTCTTGTTGCTAATGAAGATCAATGCTAAAGAGAGAATATGGGAACCTCAAAATGGTATTGAAATGCTGCTAAGATCTTCTTGTAAATTATTGAAAATGATAGATAGTAACAAATTAACAAAATACAATGAATTTTAGTTGATCTTCCTATGTATGATACCTGCTAGAGACTGCTAGTTTGTCAATGCTCTTTTCACACTAACAGAGGACCCATGTGAGAGAGTCGTTGAAGCATTCTACAAATTAAACATGTTTCAAGAGTTCATCATAATGTTCTTATCTTCATGGGAAATCTTTTCTAAAGGTCTTATCCTTCTCTTTCTCTTTTTTAGAGAGGAGTTTTATTCCCATTGGGTTTTCTCTTTATTCTCTATTTGTGAGAGATCATTATTGCACATGAGTACCTTACCAAGCCTTGTTGTCAGAACTCATATTTTAAATTTTTAGCCTACTCCCTAAGTATCACTTAAGGGGTGTGTCAGTGTGTGAAACATAAGGAAATAAGTTCACCAAAATGAAACATAGAAAAATGGATTCACCAATGGTAACAAGGAGGTATGATGCACCTATTTTACTTAGTTCATTAGGAAAAAGAGATCCCCTAGGGAAATATTGACTTTCAACCCTTAGGTGATTCAACCTTGATGGAGATCTTGTTGTTTTCCTTATGATTTAGGATGGGGTAAATCATCTTGAACTGTACTTTTGGGAGATGAATGAAAAATATCAAATGAATACAATGATGCAATATAACACATGAAACCTCTAAATTAAACCTTAATATGATAGATCTAGAAAAGTTTCAATAGATTTGAGAAGGATTGGATTTTATGCACCTGTCACGAAAAGACTGTGTTGAGTATCCTCCTAGGACTTATTCACCCAAGGGTGAATGTTCTTGCTACAGGGGTTGAAAATTTTCTTTCACAATCCTCTAGTCCTTGGTATGCACTCCTGATTCCTCCATGTTTCATAGTTAGAAATTCCAAAATAAATTCTCAAAGTGAGTTTCCATGGGTTGATGACAATGTTGATAACTTTTTCAATTCCTCTCTTTTGATAGATCTTCAATCTTTCTTCAACCTAAGATCTGTAAAACATACAAGAGGGAGATTAAACCTTGAAATGAAACAATGAAACATGAAATGAATGATGAATGAATAATTTCTATGTTGCAACTCACCAAACCCTTGATTTGAAACCCATGAAGGATTGAAACTTAGTATATCTCTCCGAGGTCTTGATCTTGCATGAAATGGCTTGATTAATGATGTGATCTTAATGCTTGATATTTGAATTGAATTCTTGAAACTTGCATCACAATATTAGCTCCAAAAACATGCATGATGCTTGAGATCTTGAATGCTACAACAAATTATTGATAATTCTTCTCTAGAACACCTTTGACAATAATCTTAGCTTTAGGAATTGATCCCTTGAAAATGCTAGAATTTCTTAGGATTTGAATTTGATAAAAAGACCTTGCTTTTATAAGTAATTTTCTAATTTATTGAAAAATTAAACATTACAATCCGACATTTGAATTTGAATTTGGGATCATAAAAAGGCCACCAAAAAAATATTAGAATTTGAATATAGCAACTAAAGGGGACCCATCCACCCAAAGGCGAATGGGTCCTAACCTAAATTGCTAGGACTTATTCATCTCAAGGTGTTAAAAATGATAATTGCATTAATTAAATCATAATTCCTCTTTCAAAAATTGTAATTAATTTGTCTCAAGTGTATATGCATAATTGGGCCAATTAGAGGCTTAATTAAGTCCAATTAATTAAGGGACCCAAGCATAGCATTAAAATGTAAAGGATTGCATTTTACAACACCATATTTAGTCCCCACTTTAGTGAGAATTCACACTAAAGTAGTTAAAAAAGTGTTAAGAGAGGTCTAATCGTACAATCATTAAAAAGATAAGACAACATAGGTCAAGGAGGATGATCAAGCCCCTAAGATCTAAGATCTCACAACAAACCAACAAAAGCATAAAGAGACACATGCCTATGTTAAATATGCAACAACAAGACAAGATACACAAGCATACAATGCCAAAATTAATGAGAAGAGAAAGAGGGGTGGATCAAGCCTCAACTATTTGTCCAATCACTATGGATCAAGCCTTAGCTATTTGTCCAAAAATATTTACAAGTGGAAACTCATTGTCCACTATGTAAACAAAATGTACTCACATGGGCTAGTGAAATTCACTATCCACTAGGTGAGCCCCAAAAAGTGGCTAATGGGAAGATCATGCCAAGTCTACAGGCTTCCATTGTATTAACCATACCAAACATTTACCTCCTGATAACTTTGATAAGGTTCCATAGAAATGGTCAGAAGGCTAGCAAGCTACATTATGCTAGGAACTCATGTGAAATGCTCCACTGGAAAGCAAGTTGTGTTATGCTTGGTGGCCTTGATACATGCAATATGATATTTAAAGGGGTTTTGCTTAGTTTATGAAAGGTCTCACCTTAGGGAACTAGTTGAGGATAAAAGATTTACAACTTAGGGAATGCAATCCATAGCATCACCACTAAGGGGAATGCCATATGCCAAGAAAGGTTGCAATATTGAAGGGAATCAAACCCAATGACACCACCAAAAATACACATCATGTGAAGTAAGAAGACTACACTTTGAAGCAAACAATGAGTGGGGACGTGTACGCTCCCACTTTAAAGAAATTTCTAAACACCATGTTGTTAGCAGTTACTTTAAAGTAGAACACAATAAATGCCAATACATGAGAGCTTTATTCGGAAAGCCCTATGTAAAACATATGTTTTTGAGATAGAGCTATGCCATGAAAGGAGAGTTCCCCCCATATGCAATCCTAAGATAACACATAAGGGATCCATGGATTTGGGGTCAACGTTTGTCATTACTGTAGTGATATAATCAAGCTCAAAATTGCAATCATTCACGAAATGACTCATCGAACAATGAGCACAAAGGAATAATGACACATAGAGAGAGAGAACAAAGGGAATATTTTAGGTCAACATGAAAGATACCTAAGTGTCTCAACACCTTGCACCATCCCCAAAAGGAAAGTATAAGACAAATGGTTACAACAGATAGAAGAATGTAGATACAAATAGAAGACTGCCATGACATATTTTCTTTGATTGTATCCTTGCACGAACTGAGTGACAAGGGTCATCCAAAGTAGGATAAAAAAAAAAAAATACATGCCAAGCAACACCATATAGGGGATCACATTATGCACATGCAATCATAAAGAACACAAAGAGAAGACTAGTATGGCACATGCGAGTTAACCTATAGTAGGTCATCTGCATCCCAATCTTGTTCATCATATGCGAAAGGAAAATAACTAGCCAGAGGGACAACAAAAAGTGTCGTACTAGGAGCATCACCATGTTCAACATGTGGTGAGCCACTCTTGTTAAGAGAATCATCATGGTTGTTATCACCTAAGTTCATAGAAGAGGAAAAATTAAAATTCAACTCATTATGTACTTCCCCACCAATTTTAGCAATCTCATCATTATCATCCAAGTTAATCACAATAGGAGGCCTAATGACAATGTCCATATAAGTTTCTTATCTTTTTTGTTGTGGTGAATGTGGAGAGTTATCATGCTTTATTTCAATTTGTGTTTGATCTTGATTTTATGATTTATTATCTTTTTTTAATCTATAAGAAATTGCACAATGTCTACACCTATACTCTTTAGCATTTCTGTTCCATCTTGTATGGTTTTCAAGTTGTGATTGTGTAGGAGTGGGTTTATCAACCATAAGTTTCTTTTCTTCCCATAAGGGAGGAACAAAAGTAACCATTGGAGGTTGTTCAACCAATTTCTCTTTAACTTTGTAATCTTTTTTGATCTTGGGAGGGACAATATTTCTTATTTAGTTATCTCTTGGTCTTTTATAATAAATAGGCTAAGGATTTATCATGGGTTGGTCATGGTTATTTGGAAGAGCTTTGGGTTGAATCATGGTTTCATCAATGATAGGAGGCTCAATAATAGGTTGAGGAATGTTGCTAAGGGATAATTCTGCTATGTGCTTTGCCTTAAACTTTTGATAAAATTTGAAAAATAAGGCTTTATGGGGCTTGATAAGTTCTATAGGTTTGGGCCAAAAGAAATCCAATGAGAAATTCCCATGTGAAGATAAAGGATTAAAGCCACTATGATGCACAATAAATATCTCATTTCCAAATGGAAACTTTAAGCAGTTATGCACTATCGACAGGATGACATCTATGGAGTGTAGCCATGGGTAAGCAAGCTTCACAAAAAAATGGTCTGATGATGGGATGATGGAGAATGAGACATTCAAGTTTTTCAGTCCAACTTGAAAAGGAAGAGTGATCAAACCTATTGTAGGGAAAGTAAAACCATTATGCATTTTGATCCATGCTTTCAGTTGTTCATAAGAATCTTGATAGATTTCATGTAAAAATAAGAATTCCTCGATGATCACATTCTTTACACACACATGATCAGTTAATATCCCATTAGTAGGCTTATCATTGATTCTCCTCGCCATGTAAAGAGGAACATGAGGTGCATGTCTAATTATGTCATTTTGTGAGAAAGAAATATCAAGGGGAATTTTGGTTTGGCCCTTACGAGGTTGAACATCAATGAAGCCGACCACATGTTCTAAGTATACTTCATGTTCATTTATATTGTCATTATTTGTATCTTCAAGTTTGTTAACATTCATCACATCATTCTTGGCATCATCAACTTTCACAAAGGAGATATTATGATTTGGCATGGGATTGGTAAAGATTTTCAAATTTTGGTTGGGTGGGGCAACAAACTTGTTTCCTTGATCATTAACACCACCAATATGGATTGATTAGAATCAATGAGGTCTCAAGTACAATATGTTTAATATGCTTACATTGTTCTATATTCTTTCCATTTTGTTGGTGATAATGGCAAAAGGAATTTGAGTTAAAGTTTGGAGGTAAGGGCTTAGTGGTATCAATGGATCTAACAGGAGGTAAGGTGATCAAGTTCTTACTTATAAGATGCAACATAATGGAGTGAAGGGTATTGGGTAAAGGGGTAAATTTTCTACTCTTCTCCCTAAATGGATATGGATTTGTTGTTTTTATAGCAACCACTTGGGAGTTAACATGTTGATTTGTTTGAGGTGTGTTTATTTGTAAAAATACCTTATTTTTTTTCTTGAAAGGTTGGAAATTGTTATGGGGCACAAATTCATATTTCTTAGGATTGTTAGAAGTAGTTTTTTCTTCAAGATGACTAATTGAATTATGATAATCTCAAAGGGCTATGCACAAGTGTTCAAAGGAGGGAAAATTCAACATCTCAAGTTTAGCTTGGATATTAGTATGAAAATTGATAATGAAAATTCTTTGAAGGTCAAAATCATAAATCTTAATGTTGATTTGTGAGTAAAGAAATTGGTATTAGGGTATGTGTAGGATCATCATGGAAAAAATAGCCCTTAAGTGGCAATGAAAATTTAGAAAAAACTGAGTTAGGCAACTTGACGTTAAAATTTGAATAAGTTATCTATATTATTTCAAAAATATGCAAGAATAGAATCCGTAGAAAATTGAATGTAGTTTATGTTGGATGCTATGTTTGTGTTTCTAATATATGGTTGTCATTGATGTCAACACTATTAGCACTGGTGTATTGAAGGCTGTATATGTCGAGGATATTGAGAAAATTGTAAAAGAAGAGTTGCAAGTTTCCAGTGGATTAATGAAGGTCATGAAAGTGTCGTGCTCAGTACATTGATGTTCAGTTGTTGTCGTTTAAAGGGTTTATTGCTAAGAGTATCTAGTTTATACACTAGAAGTTTCAGAGGTCCACATGAAGTTTTGATCTTGTTATGAATAGTTGTGTTCTGATAGTTTTTCTATTGTTTTAGTTAGTGGTCCTAATTGAAGTTTGTAGATTCTAGTAATCTCAGTTGTTGTGGATGTTTCTTTGATGGTTCTTGATGCTCGTGGATACTTCTAGATCATTCTTTATCTTTTTTACATGTCCATGTTGATTGGTGTGCTCGAGGTTGAATATTTTTCTCTTGTGTGTTCGGGTTTTTGTGTTCTTGGTCGACATGGTAGTTGTAACGTGTTGTGGATCCTTGGAAATTAAAATTTGAATGCTTGGCACACTCAAGGATGTTGTTTTGGGCCACAAAATAATATTGGCTGACAGTGTTTGATTCACATTAAAAATTTATTTGTAAATTGGGGCCGACATTGAAAATATGTTTTATATTTTGGACGACGAAGTTGTTGATGTAATTCATGTTGTGGATATATAAGAGAAGTTTTTTGTTCAAATGGAAGTATGCTCGATGTTCTCTCATGTGTGTATGTGCGAATATCATTTGAAGGCAGAGCAGAGTGTGATGAAGTGTGTAGAGGAGTGAATTTTTTTCTTAATTGGAACTGTAATCAGGCTTTTAAAGAAGCTACTTTCTCAGTTCAAACTCTGGATGGTTATAATCTAAATTTCTTTGTAAAATAGTGTGTCTTCCATTGTATTTGAGCAATGAGATCTAGGCAGTGTGCCTGAATGCATGTGCATTCCCATTATTATTCTTTATACTTTTAACAGAGTATAATCTTGTAGACTAACATCCACCATGGTTTTTTCCCTAACAGGGTTTCCACCTAAATTTTTTTTGGTGTTCTCTATGTTTCAGATGTGTTGATTGTTTATGGTTTATTGTTCATTAATTAGATTTGAGATTAAAGTTAAATTAAGTTTTAAAAGTTAAATATTCTATGAAAACTAATTCACCCCCCCTCTCAGTTGTCTTTCCTTGTTTTGCCAACAATTGGTATCAAAGTAGGTTCCTCTGAAGAAGTTTAAAAGCTTGAGGTGATCTGAGATGGCATCATACAAGGACAATCCTAGATTTGATGGAACAATATAATCTCTGTGGAAAGCCAAAATGGAATTACATTTGAGGTGGCTAGGTGAACCCTTTTGGAAGACTACAAAGAATAGATATACTATTCCTCAAAATGGTCCTTCCACTCCTGATGAGATTAAAGAAGCTGAGAATAATATCAGAGCTATGTAAGCTTTGTTGAGTGCTCTGAAAGATTCAGAAATGAAAAATGTGATAGGTCTGAAGACAAATTATGAGATGTGGATGAAGCTGGAGACTTTGTATGAAGGAGATGTACATGTGAAGGTCGCTAAGCTACAGAGTTTGAAAGGAAAGTATGAAAATTTGAAGATGGGTGAAGATGAAAATATTTCTTCTTTTATGCAAAGAGTAAATGAAATTGTGATGGGTATTAGATGTTTTGGTGGTATTCCAGATGAACAAGAAATTGTAGCTAAAGTGCTCAGGTCATTTCCTCCCTCCTACAAATCAAAAGCTCATACTATTGAAGAGTTCAGATCAGTAACAAATGTGACAAGAGATATGCTGATTGGTAAACTTATTTCTTTTGAGTTGAGTGAATTTGGTGATTCTTCCCCCAAGACTGAATATGCATTTAAGGCTTCTATATCTAAAAGAAACAAGCAACTTAGATATGATCCAAGAGAGAGATCTAGAAAGATATTCAAGCATGAGGAAGAGATGAAACAACTTGAAGATGAAAGAGTGGTAGAAGAGTTGGAAGCATTGATTGTGAAGAAGAAGGTAGAGGAGAAGAGTTGGAAGCTACTGATTGTAGTTATGGAAGGTAGAGAGAAGAGTTGAAGCATTGATCAGGAAGAGAAAGAAGGTAGAGGAAAGTTGTAAGTATAAAGGAAAGCTTCCTATCAAATGTTTTTCTTGCAGTAAAATAGTTCATTTTGCATCAAGGTGTCCTGAAAGAGTTCCTAGATCTAAGCCTTACAAATCTAGATTCCAAAATAAATGCTATTTTGCTGAAGAAGGAGTGATTGACGAAGAATCTATTGTAAAGAAAATGAAATGAAGATGATTGGGTTTTCATTACACAAGGAAACAATCGCGAATATTGATATTGAAGTCTTTATTGATTACATTATTTTTGGAGATGATAATTTATGTATGAAGTTTGCTGATGAAATGAAAAGTGAATTTGAAATGATTATGATTGGAGAGATGAAGTTCTTTGGATCAAACTCACTGTTGCTAGATAAATGATTTCACATTTCATCCAAATATGCAGAGAGCGCTATCGAAAGTTTACATGGAAGAATCGGATCATGGTACACCCATGGTAACTAGATGCAAGTTAACACAAATGATTTAGATTCCCCTAAGGAAAATAAAATAAGTACAGGTTTACGATTGGTGATTTCTGATTTAACTTAGACAACCTAACACTTGAATGTTGTATGTGGTGGTTGCTAGATTTCAGGTTGATCCAAAGAATCTTCAGAAGGCTAAATATAACTACATTCAAAGGAATGGGGCTTGATTTTGGGCTTTAGTACCCTAAAGATGATGATATTACCTTAAGTGCTTTCGCCGATGCAGATTGGGTAGGAGATGTGGATGAAAAGAAAATTACTAGTGGTGGTGCCTTCTTGCTAGGGAAGAAGCTTGTGTCTTGGTTAAGTAAAAAGCAGAATTTACTTCCTATCTATTGCTAGGTGAGTATATTACAAATTAAGTGATGTGGATGAAACAAATGATGAAAGATATCAGAGTTGTATATGATGAACCTATTGCCATATACTGCGACAACTCAAGTGCAATAAACATATCAAAGAATCTGGTGCTACACTCGAAGACCAAGCATATATAAATCAAGTTTCATTTCCTAAGGTAGAAAGTGAGTGAGAAAGAAGTCATATTGGAGTATGTTCCTACCAAAGAGTAGATTGTAGACATTTTCACCAAGCCATTGCCAAAGGATACTTTTGACTATCTCAAAGGGATGCTAGGGGTGATTACCCCTCCTGTTATGAACTAGAGATGCATTTGCTTGCATCAATCCATGTGCTTAATTTCTACATTTTGATTCGGATTGATGTTTTCATGGCTGCTACTCAGGGGAGAGTAGTCAAATGTGCAGACATGTGGTTCAAAGCTTGTATGTGGGAAGATAATGTTTATATTTTCCATTGATGTCAAAGGTGGAGAAGAGCAATGTGAAAAACTGGTAATTATCTGGGGAGGAGAGCCCTGTGGGAGAAGATCATGTGGAGAAAGGTTAGAACCTAAGAAGGAGTAAGTGTTGTTGCATTGATGGTGTATTTCACATCATGTGTTTCTATTAATGCCAAAGGGGGATATTTTTGGATGCTATGGTTGTGTTGCTAATATGTGGTTGTCATTGATGTCAACACTATTAGCATTGGTATATTGAAGGCTATATATGTTGAGGATATTGGGAAAATTGTAAAAGAAGAGTTGCAGTTTTCTAGTGGATCAGTGAAGGTCATGAAGGTGTCGTGATCAGTACATTGATGTTTAGTCATTTTGGATTAAAGGGTTTATTGATGAGAGTATCTAGTTTATCCACTAGAAGTTTCAGAGGTTTGCATGAAGTTTTGATCTTGTTATGAATAGTTGTGTTATGGCAATTTTTTCTGTGGTTTCAATTAGTGGTCTTGATTGAAGTTGGTGTGATTCTAGTAATATTAGT
>VDFB02381498.1:0-14666 GCA_007258455.2 Sequoia sempervirens | reverse complement strand
AAAGATTAAAGTATAAAATCATTTGAAAATAATTAGAGATAAAAATATTTAATCTAATAGTTGTTAACATAAATGAACTTCAATTATATAGCCAAGAACATCAAAAAATTATAGATTGGAAAGAAAAATAAATATCTCATATTAAGAATCAAATCTAGTAAAGTTTGACTTCATTGCATACTTGTTATAAATATCTCACATGAACCAATATGAAACTCAATGTGCTCCAAGTCCATAAGAAGAGGGCAAATGTGAAGAAAAATAAATTCAAAATCCATCTTTGTAATGAGTTTGTTAAAATTTAAAACATTCAAGAACCCCAAAATGGTTGGGGTGGTAGGCATAATAGAAATTCTTGAAGGCAAGAGGTCATCACAAACCATTCAGTTGTGGGCTTCAAAAAATTTCAATGAATGGTTTTCTAATAAGATGAATTAACCAAAATATTCCAAATTTTTATACAATTACTAAAGATGTACAAAATGAGACCTTTACTAAATAAATTTCAAAGATTCATGTAAACAAAAGTTTGATCGAAATAATATTGTTGTTAAAGTTTTTTTTAATGCATTCAATTCTATTGTAAATAATAGTAAGGAAAAAGATAAAAGAGTTGCTCATAGACTAATAACATCATTAGTAACAAATTAAATAATTAAAAGGCTCAATTATTAAGGTAAACTTGTCTTGAATTAAGCCTAAATCGTAAAACATTATCAAAAGTACTATCAATAAGATCATGATTAGAAAGTCCTATTGAAAATCATACTTGGGCTTTTAGCAGTAGGCTTCCATGAGTCGATAAGAAGCTAATTAATAGCACATAGGATGAAATTCAACAATTTTGACACTCTAACTCTAGATTTACATATGAGGTTGGAAACAACATTTTTTATACTCTACCTAGGCCATGATTTTGTTATGAGTATGAAGAGTTTATGATAGAAATACATCCATTATTGTTGAGTTAAAAGTAGGTTAAATATTATTTTTCCTAAAAAATTACTTTTATATAAATGTAGGTGTTTTGGAGAGTGAAGCTATAGTATGAATAAGTGATTGACATCGATGGCTATAAATTTCAAGGTGGGGACATTCAATATAATTCATAAGGTGTTATAATATTGAATGCTTTCATTGTTTAGTTAGTTTTAATCAATGTTGTATGATTTATTAAACATTTTTTTAATATTTAAATGTAAGTGTTTTGGGGAGTAGCAGTGATAGATCTAGCTCATTGAGAAAGGATATAGGTAGGGAGGAGTGACCTTGACAAGGATTGAGACATGGATAACCTCAGAGTGGTAGATATGAGTGGAACATATCCATAGAGAAGGATAGGCGAAGAGGATAGATATATAAAAATGTGATCAACATAGATTAAATAACAAATAAAGCATAAATCAAATACTTTAATAGTATAAAATGTAAAATGTAACCGAGCATTTGTGGGTTTGCATCCCACCAAGCATGTCAATTTGTAAGCATTGAATTTAAATAAATGAGACATTGAGGAAAATAAATGTAGGCTTCAAATTGAATTAAAAAATCACCTCTAATAGAGTGAAAAGATTAATTACACAAAAAATGAACTAAAATTATAATGAAATACATATTGACAAACGGATATATCTTGCAAATGATAAAACATTTATTGCCCAACTAGATAAAATATACTTGCTCAAAATTGAGACGATAAAATGATGGATTTGATCTCAATTTATAGATTTTTTATATGATGGATAAATTGCTAGGATTTGATCATGTATCATGAGTTTAAAACCTAATTAAAATGTGGCTACTATTATTACCTAATTAACTAATTTATTTATCTAATGAAATTTCTTAATTATTTTGATCAATGAATTGATTGAATTATTTTCAATTTTGATCTCATTTGGTTAAATATGTTAAATAATTTGATTGATATATAAACTAATTTATCATAATTTTCATTGAATTATCTAGGAATAATAGATTTACTTGGATTTATTTTAATTTATTTCAATATTTGTGAGAGAATGATTCATTTAAATATTTGGTTAATTTATTCTACTCGAGTAACAATGGAGGCCGATTTGATCAATAGGAAAGCATTCATCCCATCCCAAAAAGGGAGTACATTTAGAGTTTGAGACTATTTTTTCAAAATGCTGAAGAAAATTTTCAAGATTGATTGTTGGCCTGTGGAGTTAGTAATTTGGGTGACCGTAGGTGACCAAATTCTATATGAAACTCTCTAGTTAATGTCTCTCTCTTAGGTAGTGTCTTTATTTTTGTTTAATGCTATGGATCTTCTTCAAAATTATGGTTTAGTTTCTTAGTTTGTAGTGGATTATGTTTTATAAGTTCTTTTTGGACCATTCCCTAAACAATGCCATTCAGGATGATAACTTACATAATGAAACAAAATATTTTGTTGGGTATTTGTTTAGACACAAAGTTTTAAAGGAAAATTCTAGTTTCCTTTGTGTTTGAATTTCTTTGAAATGAACCTTGCGAGAATGGGATGAATCTTTAGTGGATAATACAATCAATGGACATAAAATAGAATTGAGCGCCCTATTGTATGGAGAAACAATGGAGGCACATAAGGAAATGTTGTTTCTCCTCACTCATGTCCCTCACCCTCTGCTAGTTTTTGCTATATATATGTAATATATCGGCACTCAAAAAATATGTAATATATGTCTTCTTTTTAGGTTTTTTTTCATTTATGGTAGGTTTTCTTAATCAATTTTGTCTATATATGATTGCTACAATCCTATTTGATGGGTCTCTTGGTTTTGTCCCTACACCTTCATGATTTGTGGGTTGATATGCCCTTCTCTATTTTGTACTTTACTATGGAAATTTTTACAATAAATATTTTAATTAGTTTAGGCCTTGATCATTTTAGTTCTGAAAAGAAAAATTAATTTGATTTTGATAAAGTGTAGGAATTAAGGTATCATGAATTTTGTTAATAAGTGGATGTTAGGTGTTCGGGTGGGGACCATGGTATGGATATGAGTGTATGTGAGATTTAGTGTCTACAAAATCCAAAGGTAAATCAAAATATTATAAACATCAATTTTTTTTTGGAAGGATAATATAAAACCAAATCTAAAAAAAATATAAACATTGTAATCACAACCATACGTACTATATATATGAGATTGCATACAACCATGTGTAAAATTTACAACCATGTAAAATTTATTCATATGTTGTTTATTAAGAAAAAATGTCATAAATTATATTTCTAGAAATAAAAAGGACTACAAACATGGAGGGAAAAAATTAAATAATCTCAACATAGCAAGGATTTTACAAAGTGATAGATAATTTTCTCAAAAGAAAAAGGATGTGTTGTGCACAAGACAACAAACCACTTTTTCATGTTTTTTGATGTATAAATATTTACTTTCCATACATGTTTGTGAATACCACATAAATTGAGATGCACGATTATTTTAAAATCTTCACATGCATCTTAAAGTGGAAAAAAATGTAATGATAAAATTTGCATATCCATATTATTCCTATTGTATTTTTTGCCTCATTTTGAATATATATATATATATATATATGGTGCAATATTGTGCAAAGTGGTAATAATTCCCCTAGAGTTTATGACCTATGATATAGACATAAATCAAACACTTGAACTCCATTTTTTCCTTACACACATCTTATCAAAGCATTTTTTGACACATATCCACATATCCACACAGATCCACTTTTCCTAATGAATCTTATGTGTATGTCTAATGGTGGCATGTGGAAGGATAAATATGGCTATTGAAAACTTTACCATTATCTTGACAACTAATTATGGCTATATGATTATCTTATTGTAATGAACCTAAGTTCATTCGATAGATATTAATGAAGTTGAATTAGGAAGCGTGGATTGTATTTTATTATACACATTTTAAATTTAAAAATATGGGTCTAATTTTTGCGATATTGAAAGTTAAATTTCTTCCAAGGTATAGAGATATATTAGTGGTAAGAGTAGTGTAGGATAAAAAGGAGAATGTATAAAGAGGGGAAGGTCTAGAAAGGTAATGACATGGTAATGGAAGGAGAAGTTACACTATAAGGTTAGATGGAGAAAGCATAATGATTTTATAGGTATCATCATGCTACTAGAAATTACTCCATATGAATCACATGTTGATGATACTCTTGGTATGTGCGGGATCGTAAAATGGAAAAAGGCCTTAAGTCAGAAAAAAATTAGAAAAATGAGTTTAGGCAATGAAATCAAAGGGTTTGAATAAGTTATCTATATTATTTCCAAAAATATGTAAGAATAGAATCTATAGAAAATTGAATGTAGTTTTCTAAACTATTAGGTTTTTTAAAAATCTATTTGTTGAAAATTTGGAGGTACAATGCGGTAGTACTTAAATTTCAAGGCATGCAGTAGGTGTGTTGACCACCCTATACAATCAAAATGATAATATTTTTTTTTATAATATTTTAGATATAAGTAGAGGACTAGATGTCCCAGATCAGTCATTTTTTGTAATTTTTTTCCAGTAATGGTAGAGTATAGTTTTTATTACAACTTTAAAAATATAAAAACTCATATGTCGACCACCTATGGTCAAAGCTTTCATTAGAGATTCAAATTTTCTTTTCCTAATTGTATAGTATGTGAAGCATAGAATGTCACACATGTTTCATATTCAAAAAATGTGATACTGTTTGAAAGCTATAGATTTGTTTCAATCATCCTATCAATCATGACTTTAGTCATAATTCAAATAGAAAATGAATAATAATTATTTATTAAATTCGAAGTAAAGCATATTTATATTGGTGGAGATTTGAGAATCTCCTTTAAAAGCCCTTTTCCTTTCATCAATTTTTGGTAAAAAAGTGAAATTGACCACATACCCATCATATTGCCACTTTTTTATTCACATCAGCGATCTTGCACATACCCTACTATAAGGGTATGCACATGAATATTTTATTGTAAGTGATATTATTATCAAATAATATAACTGGTTCATGTTTTTGGTTGTGGGATTTTTCTTCCAAGAGGATTTTCCCATGTACATAATTATGTTATAAATTTATAATTTATACATTTTTCTTGTAACTAAAATTAAATCTATTTTGCATATTTATCTCTTGATAGGTTAATATGGACATTTTTAATGTTACAAATGATACAATTTGTGGTTCTATTTGAACTTCATAATTTTATATTGTTTGTTTCCATATGATATTAATTTCTTATATATGTTTCACTTGGTCTTTCCATTTAGGAGTAGGGTATCCATAGCTTTGATTGTTCAAATGGGAAGGAATATTTCATTTACACATAGAACATAAAAATGTATGCAAAATGGAGAAGCAAATCCAGTTTGAATTCAAAAAATTTGAAAACATTTTAAAAACTTCCAAACAAATCCAATTTGAATTCAACAAATTTGAAAACATTTTAAAAACTTCTAAAGAAATCCAATTTGAATTCAACAAATTTGAAAAAAATTGCATCTAGGGTTTCAAAATTTAACATATCAATGCATTTTAAACTCTAAAAAATTCGAATTTCAAATACCTGATGCTCGTTATGGAAGTTTAGGCTGACGAAGTTTGGAGAGACCAAGTTGAAGTTGTGTTTTCTGGAAAGAAGAAATTAGTTCGCTCGCCGTCACAGTCTCGGTTCGCCACATGCAGGGAAAGAACTGGAAATTTTAGAAAGTGACGGTCGAAATGAGAGCTTTTGGTTTTTTTGTCATATGCAAAGGGGTTCGGTCAAACCCAAGTTTGACCGAACCCATTTAAATAATGATTTTTCCCATTTAGGGATTGGGGTTCGGGCGAACCATGGGTTCGACCGAACCATATGGTTCGATCGAACCCTTAGTGAGGTTCGGTCGAACCCATTGAGTTTGAGGAAAAGGAAAAAACTGAAATTTCCTTCATCATATAAATTGTAAACCACTATTATAAAGGCACCCCAATGGTTTTTGGCACATCTAGTGGAACTAGTCTGATGGACTCTATTGCATCTTACTAAGAAAGTGGTGTTGTTCTTAGCATATTCTACCTTAAAAATTAACTCAACAAGGTACTTGGTGACTCTGTAATCAAAGTTTGGTGACTCTACAACAACTCACTAATCTTTCTTTGAGATCAAACCTATAAATTTATGCCTAAAATTCAAACAATGGCATCTTCTAAAGGTAATTTCCAATACACTGAACTATCATTTTATACTTCTAAAAGAAGAAATATACATTCTTTATCACCAGTAATGAGAATTAGGGGTTCTATAACTCCATCTGCTAGATCTCAATCCACATGTCCATTGAATATATCACTTCAACCTAGAACTCTTAGGTACCTAGATAACAAACCATTGTTCACTATGGTTGTCCCTAGAAATCAAGTGTTTTGTTTCCTTTAATGGTGGTAGAACTCTTGTATTAACCCAAAGGGATGGAATACCATTGAATGCATTAAAAAATATTCCTTATTTCATTGGTGACACAATTGCTACCCAAATAGAACACATTCAAGATATGGCCAATATATGCTTTGTACACAATATCACAGAAGATAATGTGGATGTTAAACTCCTAGCCACATCCTTGAAAGGAAAAGAACTACAATGGTATAGAGGTTTGCAATGTAACTCCATTCACAACAATTAAGAGGGATACCCATGAATTCATTGGAGGTTTTAACTTCAAATTTTAGAAGACTTGGTATAAAAACTCTACCTTGGTGAGACCATCTCCCAATCATGTCTTCCTATACTACTTAAGGGCTCTTAACAATGATGTTGTTATGATGTACAATATATGTGAAGAGTGGGGGTTCATCCTATAGTGCAATGGTTTAGTGGTGGTGTTGTTGTTTTGGCCACCAGGGTTCAAAATTCTGCTAGCCTATTATGATTGTAGGAACTATTCCTTAACTGATCTAATGTGATCACAGGCTTGACCCGTAATATTGAGGCTGCTAATGTTGTTCATGCCATGTGTCAAGTGTTCATGCCTGAGGTAAAATCCCTCATTAGGCTAGTGTGCTCATGGGATCTATGCCCATATGGAGCTACCATGCTCATAGGATTGTATTGATTAATTGCATTCATGTTGGGGAGGAGGTCCCTCAATTGTGGCCTTCATGCTAGCTCAAGCTAGGCTAAAAATTCCTAATGTAGTCGATCAAAAACATATATATGGGCAGAGTGCATCTACCCAATACATATGGCATTGTTATCAGGGTAGAGAACTATGTAATAGAATTTGGAAAAATAGCTCCAAGACCACCAATGTATCTATTTCAAAAATTTCCTCAACAACCCACCTTAGAACCTCTCCCAATTGCATCTACAAGTCAGCCATCTACTTTTGTTACACCTTTAGATGATTTTCATGAGGTTAAACCCTTATGGAAATTTTTTTGTAATGAGTTAGTGCAAAATAAAGAGGCAATAAACACAAAAGAGTAGACTTTACCAGCCCCAAAGTCAAAATTACCAACAAAATAGACAACCATATTGAGGGAAAAATCAATGGAACTATGCTAGACCTTTGAGCAGTGTAAATCCAACCACTATCAATACTTCAAAGGCTCTTGTTCTAGTTCATAATAAATTAACTCAAAAACATGACTAGTGTTACCTGTGCAATGAACCACATAATTAAAATGCTTGTCAAAATGGAGAGATTAAAGTGCAAACTCTAATGGTTCAAAATAAACCCTCAACTTCAAGACAATAATTTGATGCAAACCAAGCAGTTGTCGACAGGTAAGATCACATGCTAGGAGAATCTTGTTGGCCAATTGGCATGATGAAGACTTATGTGGCCTAAGCCAATTAAGTGCTAATGTAGTGGCCTAGAACACAAGGTTGAAGAAAAGAGTAATGGATAGTATAATATCTTCCATACTTGGTCAGACATCAACCTCTCAACTATCTCAAGATACTATATTTTTTGGTAGAAAAAGTAAGAAAACTATGCTATAACCAAATTAGACTATTGGTAAGGGTAACAAAGCACAAGAACAGCCACAAGTCAACCAGTCAACAAAGTTGTAATTTTCTTTTCCAATAGTTTCATCTAATGTTTTTCAACCTCATTTTAATATAGTTGATCAAATGAAGAAGGCTAACTTGAATGTCACCATGTGGGATGCTTTTTCCATCCCATCTCAAATGGATTTGCTACTTGAAAAGCTTTGGAAGGACTCAAGCAACCAAATGATATGTCAGCAAAAGAAAGAAATACTCCTCCAACTAACCTAGTGCTTGACCAAAGGAAGAGGGTAATTCAAATAAAATCAGTAAGCCACCCCCTTTATTTGTCCTTAATTATTGGATATCATAAATACATAATTGTATGATTTATTCACCTAGGGCTAGTAGCTCTATTATTCCAAGAAAGGTAGATGATCTCCTTGGAATTAAGTATGAACTTGTGATTAAGGGAGTTGTGCAATTTAATGACATTGTTGTCAAGACAGTGGGGGCCATTAAAGATTTAAATTTGACTTTGCATGCATGCCTTGGTTGTATAATATTACAAGATATATCTGTCATAGACCTCCCTACCTTTTTTCTATCTTCTCATCAAAAAAATTCACTGCCAAGATGGGTGGGTACCTATCCTCCAATTGGTCCCAAATGCTATTCAAGACAAGATATGGTACAAAAGTGACCATCAAAGCAAAACCCATTATAAAACATCATATTGAACCCTACACTCTTGGGAACACAAATATGAATTACACATTGCATGAAGAAGAAAATGAATGTATTGTTCATGAAAGGTTTGTTACTCTCTTGGAAGAGGTTCTTGATTGCTTGCTGGATGAATGGATAAATTCCATTTAGTTTGATCCCTATATCGAAGTAGAAGAGACTGGGATAGGAATTTATTACATTCATGAAGAGAATACTCCTATCCCTAGTGTCATGAAAACTCAAGGAGATCTAGAGGGGTTGTGGTGCTTATTTTTTGATAAATCAAGAAACAATAATGGTGTCAGTGCTGGTGTAATGTTGATATCTCCTAGCAAGGAGAACTATGTATTCTCTTTTAGGCTTTAATTCAGCTACACCACTAACATGGATAAGTATGAATCCCTTATCAAATGTCTTTGAATTTGTAACACCTCTCTAAACCTAGGCCAATAAGATAGCATTTTGATTTTTATTTGATATTCTAACTGTTAAATGTTGTTATAATGAGATTAGACATTGATGATTAGTTATTATTATGGATTACATGCTTCTATGTTATATATTGTTCTCATTGCTCATGTACGATTATGGGTAGGAAAGGGACGATGTCGTAACACTCATATTTGAGAGGCTTACGATATCATGACTCCCAAGTCTTGATGATTGATGTTGTTTTGACTATATGATATATGTTATATGCACATGTACTTTGACGTGTAATTAGAGTGATGCAGGTACCGAGTATCGACTCCACCTGGATCCACAGGCCTGAGTGTACTCCTATTCCCCGATGGTCGTTACTGGAGGTAGTCACAGGCCAAATGTACCCTACCCTAGCCCACTGTACCCTGTTAGGAAAGTGTTTTCCTTGTTGATGTCTTACCGTCCGGTTACCTAACGGTAACGTCCAGAGCATCTTTTAGTTGTATGTTCTGGCGCACCTTTCAATTGTATGTGGTTTACCAATATGTTTTGTTGGGGTATTTTGTCTTGGTTTCCGTCAATGTTTTGTGTGGATTATATATTTATTTATTTTGGTTGTCGGTGTTATGATGCGTTTTCATTGGCATCTTTTCATGATTTTAAATATGGTATTTTATAGTATTTTATTGATGGGAGATTTAAATGGTTTTACCCATGAGATTCTAAAATATGTTATTTTAAATGATTTTTATCAATTGATCATTTGAGAGAATGATATATTTCATTCAAAAAATTTAAATGATTTTATTAATCCTTTTTGCAAGCTATTATAGTCTTATTTAAATTTATTTGGGGAGCTTTGTGTATTTTAATGATTGGATTTAAATTATTATTTTATTTGAGTAGAGAATATTGTATATTTAGTGATTTCAATTCTATTATCTTGGTGAGCTTCTGTGAAGTATTTGTCTCATTTAAAATATTTTATTTCATTTTATTGTATTTGAGGAGTTTAGTTACAAAAAGAAAATGGGCACCTTGTCTTGAAATATATATATATATATATATATATATATATATATATATATATATATATATATATATATATATATATATATATATATATATATATATATATATATATATATATATTCATTTTGTTTTGGAAGGGGAAGAGTTATCTTTTTAGAGAAGAAAATATAAAATGGAAAAAAAAGTTTTATTTTGGGGGTCACTCTTTTGGGGAGAAAAGGGAATTTTCTGTTTTGGCATGGAGGAGGAAACCCCATGATTTGGGCGACTAAGTTGGGGAGATTGTGCAAGTTTTTCTGAGAAGAAATTTGTGGGTAGTAGATTGTTGAAATTAGTGTGCCATTTCCTCTTGGCTGCCATATTTTGGAACCCAGCCGCGCCTTCTCTTCAGAGCAATCTTTCTTTTCAGTTTTGGGGCGACATTGAGGTATTTCTTTTGTGTTTCTTGAATCCCTTTAGTTTTTGGTGTTATTGAATGCAATTCAGCTTGGAAATGGAAGCTTTGTAATTTCTTTATGGCAAAATTATTTCTTTGTTCTTTTTATGAATACCTTGGGGATGAATAATGTGTGTTTAGGATTCAATTTGAAGTTTTGTAGTCTTGCTTTATGGCAGATTTTAGGTGCATTCCTATAAATCGGAAATGGGTCTTTGTCAAATTTGATTTCTGGGCACTCTCATTTCATTTATCTTTTTGCCCAACTTGCTTAAAAAAAATGTTTTTCTTTGCTACTCATTATCCTCTTGATAAAAATGAATTTCAAGGGTGGATTTCATATAGAAATTCCAAGATCTCAACTGGGTCTTTGGAAGATTTTAGTTTGGGGCACTTTCATTTTTGCCCAAATTTGTGCCTACTTGCAAAATGACATTTTTTCATTGTTGCTTGTTTACCGCCTATTAAAAGTGTAAAATTAAGTTGGATTCCATGTAGAAACGTCAAAATATGAACTGATTCTTTGTCCGATTTTTAATCCAGGCACTTTCATTTTTCATGTTTTGCCCAACCATGCATTAAATGATGTTTTTCAGTAAAACACCTTATTATGGGTCTTAAAATTAAAAATTGAAGGTGGATTCCAACTTGGAAAGCCAAAATATGAACTAGGTCAAGCTTAGAATTTTATTCTGGGCACTTTGAATTTTTATGTAAATTTTATGCCTCTATTTCATGATTGAAATCAGCTATTTGAATGATTAGCAGCAATGGGTATGTGCAGGATAATCATGGAAAAAACATGCCCTTAAGTGGCAAAAAATTCAAAAAAATCATAGATAGGTAACTTGACATAAAAATTTGAATAATTTATCTATATTATTTCAAAAATGTGTAAGAATAGAATCTGTAGAAAATTGAATGAAGTTTCTAAACTACTAGGTATGTTTAAAAAATAAATTTATTTTGCGAAAATTTGAAATTTCCAAAGTGGTACTTAAATTTAGGGAAAAAGTATGTGTCTCATTCACTCAATTCCAAACTATTAAATAAAATGATAATATTTTTATAAGATTTTAGATATATGAGGACTCAAGGCCTCGATGTGATGTATATTTTCAGTACTTTTTCCAAGTAACAATTAATTATGAATTTTGTATTACAACTTTTAAAAAAAATATAAAACTCGTATACCGACCACCTTAATCTGGTCAAACTTCATGAAATTCCATTTTTTCTTTTTTAATCCTATAGTATACTAAGCATAGAATGTGACGAAGGTTTTGGATTAAAAATGATACTACTTTGAAAGCTTATAGATGTTTTTCTAATCAGCTTATCAATCCTGACTTGAATGAATTTGAATAGAAATTGAATAATACCACGAGCTAAATTCAAAGTAAAACATAATGCAGTATTGGTGGGAAAGCCGAGACTCCTTTAAAACCCTTTTGTTTCAATTAATTTTGGTAAAAAATAGTCTTCGCCTACATACCTGATTGAGTATATACTTGATGAGTATCCAAGGGTGTGTATGTTCATCGTTCCAAAATAGTTAAATTTCAAGTTTCTGGGTTTTGAGATGTTTTTACATTTTTGGATACCCTTTTCGTCATAATGAAATTTTCAATTTACGGTTTTTATTTTTGGTTTTTGGGTTGAAAGATATTTCAGTTTTAGTTTCCCAGATTTTCACCTGAAAATCTTCCCGAAGTTAGATTTGAGGCACTTAGAGCCTTTGATTGGGCTCCCCAAATCCTGCCAAAATCGGCATAGAAAATTTTGATGTTATTGACTTCAAAACCTTTCCAACAATTTAAATGGTTCGCGAATTGATTCCGGATCAAAAAGTTATGACTCCGAAGTTGAAGTGACTTTCTAGAAGATACACCTGTAAATGCTCTTTTTGAAATTTGAACTTCATGTTGTAAATTTTTCTGTTTAAACCTACTAAAACTCAAATTGGATCGTTGTTTTGGTCTAAACCAATGAGGAGCCTATTTATATGGGTTTCTAACTTGGGCAACTTTGGGGACCAAGCTCGCATATTGCGAAGGGTTATTCTCAGAGTTTCTCAGAACTTGCATGTGTTGTAGAATTTGGGGATTTGAGATCCCTGCATGTAAGAAGGCTCCACTTTCTGGAATAATAAAATTATTCTCATTGTGGGTTATTTTTCTAAGTTCCTTGGCTGCACCCTCACCAATAATTTTTTAGCCTGAAATCATGATTCCAGGCATATACCCCAATCCGCTTAGTTGTTTTTTAAAAAAAAAGTTTTTGTGATGGTTTTTGTGGCTTTCTTCACTATTTCATATTTGCCTTGGGTCCCTCGTTTGGTTAAACAAGATGGAGTAAAAACCATTATAAGATAATGAGTCCTCGTGCATGGCCTTGAGCGCTTGTAAAGGCTAAGGATGCACTCGAGATGGCCTATCCATCTGCAGGGCGTTGATTTGGGCATGATTGAGTTTTCCCTCGTCTATATGAGAGGTGTACTTGTTTCCGTGTGGTGCCATCCCTTCGAGCACACATGATGACATTCTATCCAGTCTACAGTCTTGCACCTCGTGCCTTAGTAGTCGTGAGTAGTACCCGACATGTCATTATATGAGCATCTCATGTTGTGATATTGGCCTTAATGCATTGCATTCCATGTTTTCTCTGTGCCTGATGTGAGTGTTGGCCTTATGTTACTCTTGCCTTGCCATTTCTACTTGGGCCTTGTGATTGCCTCTGAGCACGTTGGGGTGGCCTCTTTTGAGTCCACATGGTAGGGAGGCATTGCCACCACCATTGGGGACTGGTGTACAGGTTTTGGAGCACCAGTTGGAGTCATCCCCTCTTCTATAATTATCTTATCAGATGATGCATTTTATTCATGGCAATGTTATTGTATTCATACTTATTCTCTTATGCACATTGTACTCTCTTGAGAGAGAGAAAGTAATCATAAATTTAATGAGAAGATATGTGATGATTATGTTTGACTTATGAGTTCTGGTGTTGGTATCAGACTCGCATGTACTATGATAATTCTTTTATGGCTTTCTTTTCTTATTTTCATGCAAAATTAGAAGCTTTGGCTGTATATTTCCTTCTTGCTATAGTCTGCTAAAGTTCTGGAGCAACGTCGCATTTTGTTATTGTTTTGTGTTGCTACTGCCAAAGTTCTAGCATATTGCCACCTTCTATTTTTTGTTTTGTGTCATTGCTGCAAAGTTCCAAAGCACCGGTGTAGGAGGTTCCAGAGCTTCAGGAAGTTCTGAAGCACTGGCGCAGGAAGTTCTAGAGCACTAGCGCAAGATGTTCTGGAGCAGCAGGAAGTTCCAGAGCAGTAGGAAGTTCCGGAGCAAAGGTTCTAGAGTAGGAAGTTCCGGAGCAGGAAGTTTTGGAGTAGCAGAAAGTTCTGGAGTAGAGGTTCCGGAGCAGGAAGTTCTGGAGCAGGAAGTTCTGGAGCAGTAGGAAGTTTCGGAGTAGAAGTTCCATAGCTGGAAGTTCTGGAGCAAAGTTTCTGGAGCTATCTTGTTTGCTCTTGTTCAGTTTTCTCTAGAGGGTGGATTAGTCCTCTCCTTTGGGTTGTGTTCAGCCATGCTTGGCCATGTATGTTGTCAATATATTGTATTGGAAACTTCTTTTTGTGTATGTTATCCTTTATGTTCTAAAAAAAAAAATTATCTTGTCCTCTTTTACTCTACCTTCGTGGTTACTGTGAAGGTGATACAATTGCACAAAAATAGGGAGATAAATTTTTGTAGGTCTTTGGAGATAGTGAATTAATTATCAAAAAAATTATAACTTAGATTATAACAAAGAATAATATGCTCAAATCCTACAAAAATATGATTTGGGATTTGATTGAGGTTTTTTAGCGCTTTAACATCCAGACTATTCCTAGAAGTCAAAATAAACATGTTGATAGACTTGCAATAGTTGGCGCTTAGTTTGGCATACCAGTACATATTTCAAACAAGAAAGAACAACATATTAGGCTCATTGTAAGGCCTACTATTCTAGAAAGTTAGGTAAATTAGGAGCTCTTTGAAAATGATCAATAAATGATCAATTTTATTT
>VDFB02381497.1:0-69195 GCA_007258455.2 Sequoia sempervirens | reverse complement strand
ATCCTATTGCTAATAGCTTCATGGATAGAGAATTTAGTTCCTAAGATAGAGATATTTTCTAGAAATAAGGGAAAGGAACTCTTAGCAGCTGAGCTCATGTTAGTCAGCACATCTTTCCATCCCTTTAAATTTGGAGTGATAGTGATCATATGCACTTATACAAAAGGTCGACCAAGAATCATGAGGTCCCCAACAATAGAGAGCACATGAGATACCTTCAAGGACATCGACACAACATGTGTTGTGGAAAAAATCTGGTTAGAGGAGGACAGGGGGAATCATGGGGTACCCCCAACATAGAGTCTACCATGCACGCAAACAATTCAAACCAAAGGAGTGAGGGAGAGGAGTGGGAGAGAGGACATTCTTTCAAGGCTTAATGTTTATAGTGTGAACCTCTTGGATAGAATTAGAGAAGATAAGACAAAAATTCAACCAATGGATTTATCTTTCCATGATTTTGATAATGTGGGAAAAAAATACTTTGTGTGATAACATTACCTATTAAATTTCATAATCTTGTATTACAAACTCCTATCCATGTCATGTCCTATTACCTTTCATACAATATTTTCCTAGGTGGACCATGGATTCATGAAATGAAAGGACATCCTTAAATGCTTGATCTTTTAATGAAATACACATACAACAATAAGTTTTACACTATAAAAGCTTATACTAAATCTAAAAATTATTTAAAAATTCAAGCAGGAATGACAAATCCTCTTAGCACATTATTACCAACTTTAAAAGTGTAACCTTTACAAATCAATGATGATCTTGAGTGTATTTTATTAGTGACAGTTATTTGATGATGATTGGGGATCATTAGACTTAACATCTATATTCATGGGCCCAAAATACATGATTACATAGCTTAAATAAAAAAAGCAAAAGAAGCCACATGATATCAACTCAACCCATCCCTGAATCATCAAAAATAATAGAATCCTCAACTTTGAGAAAAGAGGAAAATACAAATTACACATCTACTTATCATGAAAGTGATTATGACAAACTAACCTCCTTAAAAGAAATGGAATCCATTTGTGAAAGAGGTTATGATATTTTAATTTAACTTGTCTATAATGGAAAAGGATATTGTGTTAAAGAAGAAGAAATCCATCTCCCCATAGAACCCCATACCCAAGAAATAATATGAGGTCTTCATTATTATCATTCAAAAATAAATAAATAAAACATCAAAAATAACATCAATTAATCATACAATAGATAAATAGTATTAGTTACTTCTCCTTTCCATATGGTAGTTGTAGTATCATACATAACTCACTACTATGCATGGGGTATACATTAAGTTTTATGCAATCATATTTCATTTTACAAGAAGCAACATATCATGAAACATTTTCACTCACTCTTCTCCCTAAACTTAGGGGACAAGGGGTTAGGTAGCCTTGTGTTAGGTGCATGTCTTCTTGCAAGGTATTTCTTTATCTCTCCTTAAAATGTTAGTGTGGCAAGTATACTAACATTTTAAAGTGGGGCATATAGCCCCCCATTTATTGTTTGTATAAGAAATGGTCCCTTCTTAGTGATGATAGCATACATTTCCTAGGAAGCATTTGATCTTTGCAATAAAAGTGTGAGCTTCTTGATCTATGCTAGTGTCTCCTTTTCCATGATATTGGGCTTGATTTCCTCTAAGTGTAAAACCTTTCTTGGCTTATAACGTTCCCCTTGGTGGCAGTGCTATGGCTAGTATTTTGTAAGGTGTGAGTCTTCCAATGCATGACTAGTCCTCTTTTGTCGGTGATGTCATGTGTGATATTCCCTAAGCTATGACATTTTGTGTATCAAGCAAAGCCCCTTTATTGCTTTTGTAAATTATATTTTTTGGTGTTGTTGTTGATAAAATCCCTTTAGGTTTTAGCCTTATCCTTTCACCATTTATGCACCTCCTTAGGTGAGTTTGGTATTTTGTCTTCACTTTTTTCCTGCATGTTGAACTTAGTGTTGCATTGGCCTAACATCTTGATCATTTTATGAAACCTTATTAGGGTTATCAAGGAGTATAACTCTTGGTATGATTTTTAATGGGTACACACCTAGTGAATATCAAACTTCACTAAACCTAGTGTTTTTCTCATTTTTCTTTGCCATGTGTACAAACCTAGTGAACATCAAACTACACTAGGCCTAGTTTGTTTCTCATTTTACCTTGTCTTGTGGGCTCACCTAGTGAATAGAAAACTTCACTAGCCTATGGTGCCTTTAATTTTTCATTCACCTAGAAAAGATTAGACTACTATTATATGAGTCATGAACACCTTAACATGTCTTCCTAGTATAACATAACTTTCTTGCTAGTAGAGCTATGTTTTTCATGATTGTTTAGCATAACAGAGCTTGCTAACCTTCTGGACCCATCATATTGCATGGAAACCTAGTATAACACATCTTTCCAGCCAATATATCCATGTATCTCATAAGTGATGTGGCATAATGTTCACAACTTACTAATCCTCATGGGAGTACTCATTTATTTAATGTATAATGTTTGATATATGAGATAATTTAAAACTGGGGTCTTTTTTCCTTACTAACTCAAATCCCTTTAGTACTAGCCTTTTGTTTTATTGTTTGGACCTTCTTGTTGAGTCTTATTCATTTTTACATTATGTTGGCATCATCTTTGTGTTCATTTTATTCTCATCTAGCTATGTTATGTTAGGTCAAGTGTTTTCATTGTGTATGCTTCAAGTTTTCCATCATGTATGTCTATGTATGTTGTCTTGTTACATTTCATACATGTGCATGCTCCTTTTTTCTTATGTTGGTTTGCCTTGGGATCTTGGATCTTTAGGGCTTGTACAATCCCCCTAGATCCTTAGTCATCCTATCTCTTCAACATTTGGACAATCAACCCCCTCTTGACATAAATCTTCTACTTTAGTGTGAGCTTGAGTGTAAGTTCATACTCCACTAAAGTGGGGGCTAAATGTAGTGTTGAACATTATCGCCCTTAGAAATTTCATAATATGATTTCCCCCCCATAAATTATTGAGCCTAATCAAGCACATAAAATTTCCCAAATTATTCATTTAATAACCTTTTTTTAATAATTTCCAAGAAATTACAAGCATTTAACAAATACATTTATTTAATGTTTTTTCCCCAACACCTAAAATTTTGGAAACTAGGACCAAGATTGGGACAACCTTGGGCATATAAGTCCCCCTATTTTGTTGGGATCTAAATTTAAATATGTCAGTGTTGATAATTTAACATTTAAAATTCTAATTGCAAATATTGGCTATTAGGATCTAGAACAAAGAAAAATAAGGTTTGGCCTGGCTGTATAGATATGATATGGTAAGGACTCTATTTATCTCTATTTCATTAGGAAATGAGGTCCACACAATGAAATGATTATCAACCTTTAGGTGAATGAAGTCAAAGTGGGAATCTCCATATTTTCTTATGATTGAAGGATGGGGGTCAAGGTCAAACAAAACTTTGGGAAAAAAAAACTAAAAGAAGCAAATCAACACCAAAATGCAATATAACACATGAAACAACAATATTAAGCTCAATACTGATAGAACCAAAAAATTAAATTGCAGATTAGAGAATGACAGAATGATATTTATAGTCACCAAAAGTTATTTTCCGAAGTAGATTTGGGACTCATTCACCCATGGGAAAATCAATCCAAGTTTAGGCATTTTCTATAGCTTTTAGAAGTCTCTAATATAGATTTGAATCTTCCAATTTTCCCTTGGTTTCATAGTCAAAATGTCAAAAATGGCTTCAGGATCTTAGTTTCCATGAGATGAAAAACAATTTTGAAAACTTTTTCAACCTTGATAACTTTGTAAATCTTGCACTTCAAACTTTCTACAACCTAAATCTACAATCAGGCATATAAAAGAGATTTTGTTTTGTTTTGGGTGAATAGGGGTTATCCTTGGTCAAACCCCATTTTGGTAATCAAACCTTAAAATGAAATAATGGATGAAAGAGAAAATGAAGAATGAACAAAGTTATGTTACCACTGAACAAACCCTTGATTGAAACCTTAATAATGGAGATCTTAGGAATTCTACAACTTTCATGAAATGTTTGAATTGGATGTGGATCTTGACACTTGAATCTTGCTTGAAATAATGCTTTGAATGCTTCACTTGATCATGAAACCTACATCATAATGGTAGCTCTAATAACATGTGTGATGCAAGAAGACTTTGACATGATGGATGGATCTTGAATTCTATGATAAAAATCTAATATATGTACTCTTGAATGCCCTGGATAACTTGTGAAATACTCTTGAAAATCATATAAAGTTGCTAGGTGAAGCTTATTGAAATAACCTTGTATTTATAGGTATGTATCCCTAATTTCCCAAAATTCAAATATCACAAGCTAACATTGAATCATGCATTTGAATATGTTAAAATACCACCAAAAATATAATTTAAATTAGGTCCTAAGGTTTAGGGAGGACCCATTAGCCCATGGGAGAATGGGTCCCAGGTCCATAAAACTAGGACACACATTGCTCAATGTGAAGTGTTATGTTAAGGCATTGTAGACAATTAAAATTTTCCTCACTAATATTGCATATCTAAATTTGATTAGTAGCACCATTTCATCCTAACTTCATCCTCTTTTTTATTTTTTAATTGAATAATCCATGTTATTTAATTAGATACATCATTCCAATCTATTAATTCGATAATTAATTTTATTAGGTTAATTCACCCCCTTTCACACTAATGTTTCATCTTAATTAATTGGATAATGCAATTTATTTAAATTAAACCAATTTATGTCCTCTCATTTAATTAAATAATCTAAATTATTGAATTAAATTTCACTTAACCCCATTTCATTAAATAAATTAATTATTTAATGATAATCCTAATTTCCTTTAACTTGCATAATTAAAACTTTGTTTTAATTATCTAATTCCTAATTTTCCTCATCCTCCCACTTGTTATGGAATATTCCTCCTTTGTACATTCCTCCAAAAGGGAATATTCCCATGGAATATTCTTCCTTTACACATTCCTCCAAATTTGAAAATATCTAAATAACAACTTCCTAATTTTTAGGAAGTGTCTTTGTTGAGTGAAAATTAGGACCATTGATTAAATTGATTGATCCTTTTCAACTTTTAATCTTGACCATGGATTAGAATCCTTAATCCATGCCTAATCGTCTAATTGATTTTCATCCCTTCATTAAGTTAATCAATCTTGACAATTGGTTTCACAATTTTACCTATAAATAGACCTTAGTTCTATGAAATAGGGATCCACTTTTTAGAGTAAAGTTACTATAGTGAAATTTAGAGCAATCTTCATGATCATCTTTAGAATTTTAGCATCCATCTTTAGCTTATTTTTCATAATATTAGCTTAGATTTCATTAATGGCTACTACCTTTGAGCTTGTTTCCATCTAGGGATTGGGGAAGGGTTGTCATTTCACATCATATTCAGCACAAATCCCCCAATGGGATGAGGTTTGGAGTCTTAAATTAGGTTTCCTTTATGCATTTATGGCATTTATGGCTTTCTTCATGTTTTGTTTAATGGTTGCTTGTTTTCAAGCTTTCAATAATTTCATTGGGATTATAGCTTAACTAAATAAATCTAGCTTAATTTTGTATGGATCTAGTAGATTTAAGACATGTTATGATTATAGTCACATTTTGGTGCTAGAAGGAGGGTATAACTAACTAATAGTGACAAATTTTCCTTGAGTTTCCTATTTTTTGAAGGTTTATGGCAGGGCAATGCTTTTGACCTCACTAGTTTTTTGATAGGTGTAATGAAGAGTGAATTTTGAATTTCACAAGAGCTTTTCTTTTGAATTAAATCAACACTCTTGTAGAACAACAAAGCTTTTGATGTCAGACAGAGCAACACTTTTGTGGAACATTGACACTTTTTTAAGGTAAAACAAAGAGCTATATTTTAATGTTTACTTGGAATTTTCAATTTAATCCACTCTTTGATCATTTATTGACTTTTGGTTTTTTCTGTAAGGCTAACTAATTTTTCATATTTTGAAACGAGCAAAAAAACTAGGAAAGTATTTACCCTAGCTTGGTGGGGTCATAACTTTCTACTTGGTGCTCAAAATTCAAATTTTTTTTACACCATTGGAAGGGTATCTATAAAGTAATAACTCAACTCCTAAAAATTAAATCCCTATGAAATACAATTTGAAGGAACTGACACAAGTTTCAACCTCTAATTCCACTCCGAAGACCTTTGAAAATACAATTTACTAGAACCTAGAAAATATTGAAAAAAATTGAAACCTAGATTTTTTAGTTTTTCTTAGTTCTCTTTATTGTAAAATTATTTTAAACACTTATGGGATGATATAATGCATCATATGCTTCTTTATTTCATTTTTTAGGACAACTAGCTCTCAATTGGGTTTACAATTTTCAATTCTATAGTCTTTCAAAGTTGGTTAAAAATGAACCCAAACATCCTCATCATTGCAATATTGGTTAAAATTGAAAATTACAAATTCATACTTCATTTTGGTGATATTTAAAATGAATTCATCTTTTCCTTTGAGGATTTCAAGAGAATGAGTGTGTTGTGTGAGTTCTCTTCTTGTGTGAACTTCTAGTGCATATACACTCCCCTTGTGCTTCGTGCGATGTTGAGAGAAGAGAATCACTCCAAGTTCATAAGATTTTTTTGGTCACCCAAAGAATTTTCTATGTATCCTCTCCCCTTGCACTTCATCTGACCTTGGGTGAAGAGAAATATCATTTTCTTATCTTTTTTAAATAAGGGCCTACTAATGAAACACATTCCGCATGGGAGAACTCATATAAGCAACTCTTAAATAAGCATGTTTATCAATAAGCTATATAAAAGTTGTAAAATCTAAAGAAAGTAGCTTCAATTTGTGGTGGAAATAGTATACTATGCCTCATCCTCATTCAAAAATAATGAGTTGGGCATGAATGGCTAAAGTCTTAAGTGGCTTATGCTTGATCTATACATCTCTGTATTCATGGATTTCACTAAACACTTTGTCTTAGCAACCTATTCTTGTTTTTATAAATGTACTTTACAGAAGTGCATAGGAGGCATACCACTCCTAGAAGTTACTTACCACATCTAGTTTTTGGTTGAGGCAATAAAGCAAATAGGGAAGGGACTCTTTTTCTCAGCATGTCAAGATGGTACATTTCCTTGACATACACTATTTTTCCACTCCATCTTCATGGATTCATCATTTCTTAAGGGATGATGGTAAGCCTACCAAGAAGTATGTACCTACTCTTTAGGGTTGTTATTGCTTGTTCTTGCTGAGTTAGTTTGACACATTTCTTGGTTTCAAAAAAATTTAAACAAACACCAACATGTTCTTCAAATTTCAAACCCTTCGGACTTAGTATGAATACCTTTGAAAATCCCTATATTACTGCTTGTCCCTAACTATTTTTCCTTAGAGGCTTTTAAATATTTGGACTTATATCTCAATTCACACTTTCCAAAGTCAACATAAGAAACTATGGCTTTAGCCTCTTGATTTTTACATATTGGACTTTGTAGAATAAAATCTGCTTAGACATGGAAATTTTATTTTTAACTTAATTAAGACATCTTGATGTGGGAATGAAGCAATCTCACTAAAAAACTTGCTTAACTCAAAAAAATGAACAAACGACATATTGGGCTTATTTTCAAAACACATTGACTTCCAAGCAATGAAGTGGCAACAAGGAAATATATTTCCAAATATTGAATCCAAGTTCTATTATCCAAACATTGAGTTCTTAGGTTTATCACTTTAGCGGTAAGACATGTTTTTCACTATCTTGGTATTGTAAACAAATTCTTTCTCTAAATATTAGGATCAAACATCCCAACCATCTCAAGAAATTTTACATCCCACTTCACAAACAACTTTAGAATCTTTGGACACATAAAAATTTTAGACATAGGCTATCATTAAATAATTCCCCTAACTTAGCTATATGTGTGTAAATGAGTCCTTTTCCATACACTTAGTTGAGTTAGTCATCATGCTTTACAACTAGTCTACCTTTCAATTCATAAGTTCATTGGCACCTTTTATCTAAAACATCAAAACATCAAACCTTTTAAGTCTAAAGTATTTTCCAAAGTTTAGAAATTTCATCATCCATATCACTCACCCATTTTCATCATTAAATTACATCATTGGTCCAAAACAACTTAGAGGGTCCCTTTTATCAAAATTTGGGTCAACCAGAGACTTCAAAAAATAAAAATCTCAACACACCTCCCCCATAGTTGACCCACAATTTATGGTTACAATGAGATCACAACATAAGAGAAATATGGAGCAAACAAAAAATACATCTACCATAATTGATACTACCCAATAACAATTTGACCCTACTTGAGCTACTCTACCCCATCACAACAACCAGCTAATCCACTAGACATGGGGTATGAGGTAGAAGATGTCACAAAAAACCCCATTGAGCTCATCATAGAGGAATTTCTTGAATACAAGCCACATCATCAACTCTTTGATGAAAATAAACCCTACACAATTCATTCTAGCCTTAGAAAAGGAATGGGATAAACTCCCTTCAACACTTGATTTTAACACAATTAGGGAACAAACCTTAGGAAATGTGGCTTCAATTCCTCCAGCTTCCATCACACAACCCTTGGCACAAGGTTTTAATCAATATGTAATTCAACCAACTTCATCACTTGTACCAAGTCAACCATTAACCACTAGTCTTGCAACATGACTTGAAACCAACCTTGGTTTCACTCCAAATCTAGGGAGCAACACACTTTTGGGTACATAAGACACCAAGCTTTCATAAAACATCAATTGGACACCAATATTTAGTTCCCAACCATATCTTTCCACCACCACAACTACCCAAAGTGTTCCTAATGTAAAAAAAATTCATATGATCCAAGTACCCTAGGTGGGTCAACAAGGATAGGTCAATACAATAATGAAAGGTCAAAACTCCATGCAACAAGGCTTGTCTACATCGACCTCCCAAATTGACACATTAGAACAAGTGGTTCCACAAACCACTCCAACCAACCCACCAAAGTCATCAAACCCACTTGTTATGAGTCATGTGTCATAGAAAAATGGCCCCTTGTCATTTTAATGGCCTTTTAGGTCTTTCTTCACAATGATTGGTCCAATTTTTCTTTGATTGAGTGATGTAATGTGGCTTGAACATGCACATTAGGTCCATAAAATTCAAATAATGATGTCTTGTGAAGGTGTTGTGAAGTGTTGTAAAAAAATTCTACACTTTTCTAGACTCTATTTATTACAATTCACTTAAAAATCACCTTTTCATCACTAATCAAGTCCTATTTTGAAGTACATTGTAAAGTCTTGTAACAAGATTTCACGCTTTTCTAGGCATAATTTCACTATTTACACCTTATGCTTTATTTGACCACTTTATGCCCTTATAAGGCTTAATTAAGTGTATTTTTTAATGTAAGTCTAACAAGCAACATTAAATGTGACTTAATTCCTGAAACCCACTTTCAGGTCCAAGGTGGGACCCATTCACCATGGGTGGCGAACGAATCCCTCTTGGGTCCCAATTCAAAATATTTCAAATTTTCATTCATATTTTTATTCAAAATTACTTGATGTCGGCCTATGACGAGGTATCAATGGGTTACTAAGGCACATGAATGTTTAAATAAGTGCTCTCCACATTTTACATCTCCTAACACAATCAAACAATCTTCCCATTCATTCAAGTATTCACCAAGCTTTCAAGCACTTTGCATCATTTAATCAAGCATTTTGGATCAGCCATTAACATAACTTCAAATTTTCCTTCAACATGAGTTTGGTAAGTTGATATAATTTGCATGTTATTTTTTTATCATTCCCTTACATTTCATTATTTCATTAAGGGTTTGATTACCAAAGTGGGGTTTGACCAAAGAAATCCCCTATTCTCTATCCCTCAACCATTTTTCCCCTCTTGCATGTGTGTTGTAGACTTGTGTATGCAGATTTGACAAGAAATTAGGTGTTGAAAGGTTGTCAACAAGTCAACAAGGCGATTTAAGTCAAATCAACCTCATTTCAAGCTTGGAGAAGACATTTTGTTCATTTTCTGCAAAATTAACTCTATCAACCTAACAAGCAGACAACCTCAAATCTGGTGTTGCATAATTGTCCCCTAATTTCATAGAATTTTGGGAGAGGAATGATTGGCCATCAGTGGTGAAGGAGTCCCACCTTAAGGCTAGAAATCCATATTTTTTCATATTTTAGATCTCGACACTCAAAAACTAGTGTCCAACAATTTTCATCAAAAGCAGGACTAATTCACCATCAGTGGTGAATGAGTCCACTGGTAATTTTTAGTAATCTCGGATAACATTTAGAATATTCCACATTCTCCATTATCTTCCCAAGTGCACTCTGAAACAACCTTCTTCTTTTATGATTTGTATTTGTTCATTCATAGTTCATGTTTGAATATCACATTTTTTTTCTAACATTGCATAAATCTTAGCTTGTGCATTCATAATCAGTCAAATAGGACATCTAATTGCACTTAGTTCATTCCATTTAGCCTAAATAACATCATACATTTCATAGTTTGAGTGAACCTAGCATAGATCTTTTGTGTGAGGTTTATCTCTCTCCTTTTAGGTGAAACGTCCTAAGAGCTCAAGAGTAGTCTATAAGCCTTGCCCAAAAATCTAGGGTTCAAGTCCAAATAAAGGAAACCCACTGGTCATGAATCCCATCAACCAAGGTAATACCTTGCCCCAAATAAAACACAACAAGGGAACCCTCTACAATAAATCAATCAACAATTGTTGCAAGCAAATCAATCTTGAGCTCAAGATTTGCAACAAAAACAAACCCAAAAACAAGCCCTACAAGCACAATAAGCCTATCAACAAGCATTGCAACAACAACAAGCTTAAGATCAAGCCCTCCAAGCACAAAAATATCAACAATAGACATTGATTGGGCACAACAACAAGCCCAACAATAAGAATTTCTTGCACACCAACAACAAAAATCCCAACAACAAGCATTGCAAGTAAAAAAATATGTAGCCCAACAACAAGTGCTTGTGCAACAACAATAGCAATAGCAACAAGGCTTGTACTACAACTCCCAAAAATATTCCAACATGCAACAAAATTTCTTGAACCTAACTTTGCAAGGAGAATACACACCTCCACCTCTATCACCATCACCTACACAATATCAAAATCCACCCTACACATTGTATAACACTCCCATATCAAAACCCCACTTATAAATCATCTACCATCTCGTAATATAACATGTATGGACCTTGAAAAAATCCTCGAGACAATTTGGCATTGCAAATTAAGGTGCTCATGTAGTAGATCCAAGACACTCAAATGGGGAGAACAAAGAAACCACATGTGCAATAGAAATTTTGTCCATACCCCTTTGATAAAAACATCATGATGATATCTTTCCCACTCATATTTGAAGTCCCAAAATTTGAAAAATATAGAGGGAAGGGAAATCTAGTGGATCATATCAAAGAGTTTCATGTAATGTGTATGGAAGTTACTTAAAATGATTCCTATATAATGTGCCTTTTCCCATACACTTTGGCAACCCCAATGATTGATTTGTTTTCACATTTACCTCCGAGAATTCAAAATTTCCAAGTAATAATCAATTACTTCATAGATCATTTCTCTTAAAACCTAAACATGTATGTGAGTTTGGAAGAGCTATACTCCCTCAAACAAAACAATGGTGAATCCTTCACAAACTTCCTACAACAATGGAGGCAGAGAGCTAGCAAGAGTAAATGGTCTATTCCCGAGGAACAAAAACTAGGCATCATCATTGCTAATGTAGACATGGTTCTATCATTTCAATTAAAAATGTAATGTGCCACATCCTATTAAATTCTTATCCCTAGGGCCCTTAACATTGAGAGAGCCCTTACTGCACAAGGGAAAACACAAGCTTACAAGGACAACTGACCATTTACTAGTTCTAACAACAAGACCTCCCTCCAATGCCAAAATGTGACTATAATCATAACATGGCCTAAATCTACCAAATCCATACAAAATTAAGCTATATTTAGTTAGTTAAACTATAATCCCAATGAAATTATTGAAATCTTCAAACTAAGAAACCATTCAACAAAAATAAGTAAAACCATAGATGCATAAAGGAAACCTAATTTAATACTCCAAACCTCATTCCATTGGGGGATTAGAGCTGCATATGATGTGAAATGACAACCCTACCTAAATCCTTAGATGGAAACAAGCTCAAATATAGTAGCCATTGATGAAAACTATGCTAAGGATGGATGCTAAAACATTGAATATGTTCATAAAGATTGCTCTAAAGTTATCTATAGTAACTTTACTAAAAATATGACTATCATCATAAAATGAACTAGATCTACCAAATCCATACAAAATTAAGCTCGATTCAGTTAGTTAAGCTATAATCCCAATGAGATTATTAAAAGCGTCAAACAAAGAAACCATTAAATAAAACATGTAGAATGCCATAAATACATAAAGGAAACCTAATTTAAGACTCCAATCCTCATCCCATTGGGTAATTGGTGTTGTATATAATGTGAAATGAAAGCCCTTTCCCAATCCCTAGACGGAAACAAGCTCAAAGATAGTAGCCATTGATGAAAACTAAGCTAATATGATGAAAACTAAGCTAAAGATAGATGCTAAAATACTAAAGATCCTCATAAAGATTTCTCTTAATTTCACTATAGTAAATTTATTCTAAAAATTGGATCCTTATTTCATAGAAGTGAGCTCTATTTATAGGTAATTTTTTGAAACAAATGGTTAGGATTGATTAACTTAATTAAGGGTTGAAAATCAATGAGAGGATTAGGAATTGATTAAGGATTCTAATCCCTAGTCAAAGTTGAAATTTGAAAAGAATTAATCAATTTAATCAATGGTCCCAATTTTCTCTCAACAAACAAACTTCCTAAAAATTAGGAAGTTGTTAAAGATATTTTTAATTTTGTAGGAATGTGCAAAGGAAGAATATTCCCTTTTGGAGGAATGTGCAAAGGAAGAATATTCAATGGGAATATTTCCTTGCAAGTGGGAGGGTGAGGAAAAATAGGAATTAGATAACTAAAAAAAGGTTTTAATTATGCAAGTTAGAGGAAATTAGGATTATCATTCAATAATTAATTTATTTAATGAAAAGGGGTTAAGTGACAATTTTTTTTCAGTGATTAGATTATTTAATTAAATGAGAGGATATAAATGGGTTTAATTTAAATAATTTGCATTATCTAATTAAACAAGATGAAACAATAGTCTAAAAGGGGGTGAATTAACCTAATGAAATTAATTATCAGATTAATAGATGGGAATGAAATATTTAATTAAATAACTAGGATTATGTAATTAAATAGTCAAAAAGAACACAAATTTACAATGAAATAGTGTTAGTAATTAGATCCAGATGTGCAATATTAGTCAGGACAATTTCAAGTGTCTATATGCATAATAAATTTTGGGATTCTGCTTTGGAAAATGTAATTTTCAAAGTGGCTTGGAAAATAAATTGAAGGGCCAATTAAGGCATAATTAAGCACATTGAATTAAGATGGCCTAAATAAGTGTGTAAATATAATAAAGTACATTTAAAAACACTAAATTATGGAATTATTAAGTCTATTTTAAATAGGAAGGGACTAAACAAGTGAGAAAATGTAAAGGGTTACATTTTTCTACATTACACTTAGCCCCCACTTTAGTGAGAAGATGATCTTGCATGAAACTCATACTAAAGTAGATAATCAAGAGAGGTCTAATTGTACAATTGTTGGAAAGATAAGATAACAAAGATCAAGGAAGGTGATCAAGCCTCCAAGATCTAAGATCTCATGGAAAAACCAAAAATACACAAGAAGTCACATGACTATGTTAAACATATATATGTATTCAACAATGACAAGATACACAATGATATAATGCCAAGACTCAAAGAAAGAGAAAAAGAAAAATGAAACAAAGGGTAGATCAAGCCTAGGCTATCCAACATGATGTGTAAAATGCCTTAGCTGTTTGTCCAAAGAAAATTACAAGTGGAACCTACTACCCACTATGCAAACAACAACATGCTCACATGGGCTAGTCAAACTCCATCTATCCACTAGGTGAGCCTTGAACGGTGTCAAATCAAATAATCTTATTAGGCTCCCATACCATACCAAAGTTATACCTCTGATAACTTTAATAAGGCACCCCACAATGCAAACTTGGAGCTTCATAAGGCTTAGGAAGCTATGTTATGCTAAAAATTTATTAACAAAAAAGGCTCCACAAGAAAGAAAAGTATGTTATGCTTAGTGGCCATAAAAAAGGGTTGAAAATTCCAAGTTCACAAGGTTTAGAAAGGTGCATTATTCTAAACACTTTGAGAAAAATTCAAAATAGGATAAGACATGTTCAAAGTGGTTTTTCTTAGTTCATGTAAGGTCTCCTCTTAGGGAACATCGGCCCTAATGTCTCCAAGAGAGGACAATTCTAGGATAAAAGATTCACATCTTAGAGAATGCAACGTGTAGCATCACCACTAAGAGGAAATTCATATTCCAAGAAAGGTCAATTAAAGGTCACATTATAGCAGGTCATCTGCATCCCAATCTTCTTCATCATATATGAAAGGCAAACAACTAGCCGAATGGAAAACTTCAAGTGCCAAACTAGGTTGAGGCTATCTAACTCATTGCTCCCATTGAGTGCAACACAGGGATGAGCTGAGATTGGTGATAAGAATGAGCTCCTTGCAATATAGAAAATGATGTGCAATGAATGTAAAGCATGTAATAGTGAGTATGTTATGATGCTACAACTATCACATGGCAAGGAGAAAAGCTCATGGTTTAAGGGATTATCTTTCCATATTCATCAAGAATCTTCTTTAAAGCATGACACTCACCAGTAAGATGCTCAAGATTTATATGGTACACACAATAATAATTCATATTCTTAGGCTTGTAGCTTCTACTTTTAGGTGGCAATGTAATCTATCCTAAATGGATAATTTCCTCCATTTATTGTTCAACTTGTGTTTTAGTATGTAGAAATGACAACTTTGTGACTTTGTAAGTTTTATATTTCTTTCTTGTTTGGGGATCTTGTTGAGGTGGATTTAGAGGAAAATCATGATCCCTTGCTTTAGGTAAGTTTTTGTTTTGATTTTTTGTGTTGTTCTTTTCTTCTTTTTCTTGTAACAAACGAGAAATAGCACAATGCCTACACCTATGATCTCTAGCATTTTGATTCCCTTTAGTTTTATTTTCAAGTTGTGATTTTGTGAGGGTGGGTTTATCAACCACAAGTTTTTTTCTTCCCTTAAGGGAGGAATGGAAGGAACCCTGGGAGGTTGTTCAACTGCTATCTCTTTAGATTTCTAAACTTGTTTGATTTTTGGAGGCAAAAAAAGACTTATTTGGTTACCTTGTGGCCTCTTATAGGAAATGGGTGGAGGATTTGCTATGTTTTGGTCCTGGTTAGTTTGAATCATGTTTGGTTCAATCATAGTCTCATCTAGCATAGGAGGATAAATTCTTGGTTGAGGCATATTTCTAAGGGATAATTTTGTTATGCGCTTTGCCTTAAAATTTTGATATGATTTGAAAAAGAATCCCTCACGAGGCCTAATAGGTTGCATAGGTTAGGGCCAAAAGAAATCCAATGATAAATTCCCATGGGAATACATGGGGATTAAAGACACTATGGTGCATAGTAAATATTTCATTACCAAATTGAAACTTTAAGCACTTATGCACAACCAACAAGATGACATTAATTGAGTGAAGACATGGGTAGCCTAACTTCACACAAAATTGGTATGATGAAGGGATGATGGAAAATGGGACATGTAATGTTTTTGGTCTAACTTTCAAAGAAAGAGTTATTGAACCTATCATAGGGTAAGCAAAACCATTATGCATTTTGATCCATTCTTTTGGTTATTCATAAGTATCTTAATAAAGCTCATGCACAAATAGGAATTCTTCAGTGATCACATTCTATACAAAAATAGGATCAATTAATATCCCATTAGTATGCTTGTCATTTATTCTTCTAGCTATGTAAAGAGGATTATTAGGTGCATGTTTAATTATGTCATTTTGTGAGAAAGAAATGTCAAGCAACATATTAGTTAGGCCCTTGGGAGGTTGAACTTCAATAAGTCCAATCATATTATTTAATTTCTCTTTTTTTGAGCATTTGTGTCAACATTCATCACATCATTCTTTGTTTCACTAGATTTGACAAAGGAAATGTTATGATTTGGCATAGTATTAGTAAATATTTAAAAATTTTGATTAGGAGGGGCTAGAGACTTACTACCTTGACCATTAACACTGTCAATTTGAATATAATTAGAATCAATTAGGTATTGCACAAGATGTTTAAGATGCTTATATTATCCTATATCATGTCCATTTCATCAATGTAAATGACAATAGGAATTTGGTCTATAGTTAGAAGGTCGAGGCTTAGTAGGATCAAAAGCTTTAACAAGAGGTAACAAAATTAAGTTCTTATTTATGGTGTAGGGGCACCTACAACCATGTTTCAAAATTTGATATGGTAATATGTAATGATGCAAATTTTTGGTTTTCTTGAGTCTATTTACCTTTAAGAAGGTCTAAATAGACCATCTCAAATGTTTCAAATGTTTAGGAGGGTCAAATAGAAAAATGATGTAAAAGGAATCAAAGTATTGTTAACATTGATATGTAACAAGTGTAATTTGGCCTCCAATGGTCATTAGAAGTTTAAAATCACATTCAAGAGGTAGTTGGTAATTTTTTTGTAGGGGAGAAGCATTTAAAAAGGCATGGAAACTCATTTGTACTGTTGGCTTGAAAATTTGAGGCATTACCAAGAAGAAATATTTGTTTTCCCATTCATTTTATGAGTTTCTTTTACATTTTATAGAGCTGTATGAAACTATACAGGCTTGCCATGATCTGAGACCATCAATGTTTTAATTTGCATGTGTTTAATTTCAATTTAATTTAGTTTGAATTCTTCACTCATTGCTTTGCGTGTGGAATCAATAGATTACAAGGACTGCCCTATTTTACTGAGTCAAGGGTTTGAAAGACAAATCATAATGGACTAATCAATCTCTTGTTGTTTGACATTGTAACTTTGTTGATTTATTTGTAACATGTTAGTGTAGATGTATAAATTCATTTTGGATCCAAGGGAGAAATTTGTAAGTCATTTGTGTGATGCCCTAGTGCTGAGCAGGGTTATTTCAACGTAGAAATGAGGAACCAAGGTTGGGTTTTTGCAAATTAATGCATGTAGGGAGCATGTGAGGGTTTATTGAGTTTGTGTAGAGGTATTGGGAGATTTTTGGGGCAATGGCTTGATTGGTGAAGCATTGGAGTTATGTTGTCCATTAAAACCCTTAGTAAATGCATTAGAAATGAGGGTTTGTGAGATCAACATGGTGGAACCCTTAAACCTGTAAATAAATTATGGAATTTGGTGTTTTGTTACATGAGTAAAGACTATATGATGTGATTTTGTGAAAGGAGGGTGTTTAAGGAGTACTTTGTTTGTAAAAATGGGCTAATTGTATAGCCTTTTCCATGCTAGGGTTATTGAAAGTCAATTATGATCCAAAAGAGTTGTTATTAAGTCTGACATATGTTGTGAAGTTCACAAATGGGTATCTATATCCACAATTGGGTTGGTAGGTGTTTTGGAAAATTTTTGTGAAAAATCTCAAAAATCGTGTTCCCACTACTACAAGGGATGCATGGGTTAATGTTGTAGCGATGGAAGAAAGGAGGGTTCTAGGTCTGGAAACTTTTTTGATGCTCTTGTTTGATCATGTTCATGGTGTTCATGATCTTTCCAAGCCTTTTGGTTTCTTTTGGTTGTAAAGTGTTAAGTTGGGTTATTAGGTTCCTTATGAGTAAATAGTGAATTGTGTGTGTCCACATGGAGTATTTGAGAGAAGTTGTTGAAAAAGGAGTTGCTTCCCATTCCACTCTACATCAAAGTGGTATCAAAGCATAAGGGATTATGTTTGTTTTCATTTTGTAGGTTGTGAAGAGCAAGGAAGAAGTGAAGAATTTAGTATTCAAAGATGCCTCCAAAGAACAAAGATATGGTTAAAGAGATGAAGGAGATGAAAGACATACATGATAGAGAAATCACAGAGTTGGAGGAAAGAATCATAGCCTTGGAGACAAATAAAAGGAGGGATGTGGAAGAAAGTGAGTCAGATGAAGAGGAATACAATCAGTTTGAAGATATGGAAGAAGACATTGACCTAGAGGATCAAAGAATTGCAAAGTTGGTGAAGACAGTTAGGAATGATAAGACTAAGGTAAATATTGATGCTCAAAATTATGGTGGGAGTATAAATGATGAAGATTTACTTGATTGGATTGCTTCATTAGATAACCATTTTGAATGTGATGAGGTTCATGAGGAGTAAAGGGTAAATATTGCAAAGAGAAAGTTGCAAGGCCATGCTTTGGTATGGTGGGACTACTTTCAATTAGAGAGGAGAAAGCAAGGAAAGTCTAAAATCACCTCATGGGAAAAGATGGTATCAAAACTCAAAGGTAAATTTTTACCCAAGGATCATCAAGTTCAAATTTTTAAGAAATTGCAAGGCTTAAGGAAAAAGGAAATGGACTTTAAGTCTTATATTGAGGAATTTTATAAACTAAGTTTGAGGTTTGGTCATCATGAGAATGAAGGTGAAAAAGTTTCTAGATATATGGGTGGTTTGAGGATTAACATACAAGATGAATTGGTTTTGGCTAACCCTAGGAATGTAGAGGAATGTTACCAAATGGCAATCAAGGTGGAGGAGAAAATTAAGAGAAGGAAAGAAAAAGTAGTTAGGGGCAAAGGTAATACATCAAGAGGTAGAGGATATATGCCTAATACAAAGCCAAACAATGACAATAAAGAAGATGCCATGGAAGGACAAGAGAAATTTGATTTCAAAGGTGGATGGAGAGGCACAAGGGGAAAATTTGGAGGATGTAGGAGTTCCAACATGTTTTCAAGTTGATGTTACACTTGCAATAAATCTAGCCATCCATACTATAAGTGTCCCGAGAAGATTGGTGCTTCATCAAGTGGAAGTAAAGGTGATAAAAGAGTTCAACTTGTGCAAGAGGATGAAGAGGAGAGCATTAGTTCATCAAGTTGTCCTACAAACCCTAAAGTTGGAGAAGCTTTGATGCTAAAAAAGTAACTTTTGAAGACTTCCAAAGAATTAGAACCATTGCATAGGAAGAGGCTTTTCAAAACCACTTGTAAGAGCAAAGGAAAGGTATGTAAAATTGTGGTTGATTCTAGCTCAACTGAAAATATGGTGTCATGTGAAATGGTGAACAAGTTAAACTTACAAAGGATTCATCATGAATTTCCCTACAAGGTATCATGGCTAAGTGATGGTCAATCTTTGTTGATGAATGAGAAGGTTGTAGTGGGTATGTGTAGGATCATCATGGAAAAAATAGGCCCTTAAGGGGCAATTTTTTTTAAAAAAATTAGAGTTAGGGAACTTGACGTAAAAATTTGAATAAGTTATCTATATTATTTCAAAAATATATAAGAATATAATTTGTAGCAAATTGAATGTAGTTTCTAAACTACTAGGTTTGATTAGAAAAAAAATCTATTTGGTGAAAATTTAAAATTTCAATGCAATGGTACTTAAATTTCAAAGAAAAAATAAGGAGGTGTCTGTCTGACCACCCTAACCATAATAAAATGATAATATTTTTTTATGAGATTTTAGATATAAGTAGAGAACTTATGCCTTGATGTGATGCATATTTTTTTGTAATTATTTTCCAAGTAAATAATTAGTTATGAATTTTTTATTACAACTTTTTAAAAAATATAAAAAACTCGTATGTCTGACCACCTTAACTTGGTCAAAACTTTATGAAATTCCTTTTTTCTTTTTTTAATCCTATAGTATGCAAAGCATAGAATGTGACACATGATTTGGATTCAAAAAATGTGATACCATTTGAAAGCTATAGATATTTTTCAATCAGCCTATCAATCAAGACTTTAGTCATAATTTGAATAGAAAATGAATAATAATTACTTATTAAATTCAAAGTAAAGCATAATTTATATTGGTGGAAATTTGAGAATCTCCTTTAAAAACCCTTTTCGTTTCATCAATTTTGGGTAAAAAAATAGTTGTCAGCCAAATACCCATCATATTGCCACTTTTTGGCCCATCATGATCCTACACATACCCTAGTAGATTTCCAGCTTGGGGATTATAAAGACAGTGGTGTTTGTGATATCTTACCTATGGACTATTGTAACATACTCCTAGGAAGACCTTAGTAGTATGATAGGTGTTCCATGTATGACGAAAGAGAAAATGAGTACACTATCATGAAGGATGGTCATAAGTTTGTCTTGACTCCTTGGGTGGAAGATGTGAAAGGTAAAGCTAAGGTGATAATCTGTGGAAGAAAGGTACCTATAAATGCTGACAAGGAAATGAAGAATTCTAATGTCAGTCCTAGGTTTGAGAACATAGGATCAGTAGTTGTGAAGGCTAATACAGTAGTAAGAAGAGAGTTGACAGTAGACTGGAATGCAAACATTTTGGTGGGAGCAATGGTATGCCCTATAGTTGGAAGTAAGGCTGTAATGCCCATGGGTATGTCCAGGATCTGATGGAACTTCAATTTTTTGCTCCTTGTGTTCCATTCCTGCCCTACTTTATGTTACTGGTCTTTCATGGTGTTGGAATTTTCCTAGGGTTGGGGGTTTTAGCTTTATTTTCATGTTAAACCCTTGTGTTTATTTTACACCTTGGTTGGGATCTTTTTTGATGTTACCTTTTGAAGGGTTTTAAAATGACTTATGTCCTATCATTTTGTCTAGGTTGGGTCCCTTTGTCTTAATATTTTATTTCCTCCACGGGATTTTATTTTCCTAAGTTTTGGCTGGCCCCGTATTTCATCATTTAAAAAACAACTTATGTCATTTACCATTTTCTTAGTGATGTCCCCTTGTCCTTTTAATAAATGTTCTATTTTTGTAGAGGGATAAAATTTGTGTGACCATTGATCAACTGTCATTTGATCTCAGTCGTTCCCCGCCATCCCGTGATGACCCCACCACACTGCTTTGGTTGATCACAATATCATAGGTGGATGCCACATGTCCCATCTAGTGAGGTCAAAGGGGATAAGTTTGGGTGATCGTCGATCAATTATTTTCAGATCTTAACAATTCCCCGCCATCGTGTGATAAAAAATTACAAGGTTTTTATTGATTGTGATATCACGGGCAGGTGCCACTTGTCTCATCTGATGAAGCCGAAGGAATAAGGAAAAAACTTGGTAAATTAATTCTTCCTTAATACATTAGATGATGGGTCACTAAAGTGTTCTTAAGATGCACATGTTTTAATTGAATGGATATGTTATAATCTTGGTGGGAAAGATACTTGATGGTTAATGATAAGGCTAGCAACTATGTTGAAAGAACAAAATCACCGATGATCAAGATCTACAGTTGCCCGTCATCACGTGATCAGAAGTTGCAAGGTCTTTACTGATTGCGATGTTGCAATTGATCGCCACGTGGATTTCCTTGGTAGCATATGGTATGATGGGCCCCTTATTACCATGTTGGCGATTGTGCCAGCTTGTTTTGAAGGTAGTCATTTGATGATTTGATCGAACTGAAGGATCAACGACTAAAATTTAAAATTTGCATCAAATATGGTTGGAGTCATTCGTGTAGCACACGAGTGAGCTTTGATGGCAGATGAGGCACTTGCTGACATGATTTGATCAAAATAAAATGAATTCTCCAGCTTTTATTATATCACAAAGCATTCAAGTATTTTTTGAAGCAGTCTCAGAGCCAAAAGTGAAGTTGCAAATCTTTGCAACCAGAATTTGGGATTTCTACGAACACAAAGCCATGAATTAATTTTTGTGTCTCTTGGTTATTCTGCACTTGAATTTGGGAATATATTTGTTGTACTTGTCATAGGGATTTTTAATAAATGTTTTAGGGCTATAGTTTAATTAAATTGTGAGAAATTATAGTGTTTTGTTCTATAATTTCATATCTCTGGTTAGTCCTAGTTGTTTGAAGTGTGAAGTTGTAAAGAGGCCCTAGTTTTTCCAATATGGCATTTCCAAAGCAACATTCTAGCCAAATTGACTATCTAAGTAGAAACCTATACGATGATTTCCTAGATCAATTTCCCTTGTCAATGAATGATACAAAGAAGGGATTGGTTCTATGTGAGGGAAAATCTTGGGGGAAGGGTTAGTATATAATTTCTCCAACATAGCCAATGCTAGGGTTACTCTCATAGGTTTGGAAATGTTCAAATTGTGGTATGGACAGAGGAATTTTCCTCACCCCCTTTCAAATGGCTCAATGTATGATTTGGGGAAGCTGGTGGTGCCAAACGTTTTCCATGATATAGACTTGCTTAGAGCAGTGGCTGCAAGATATCTCCCTTTCACATAGGTAATCAGGGATAGTGATGGAAGGGTTCTATTAAGCATTAACATAGATGAAATTCATCAGGTTTTTGACTTGAGTGAGGAGATTATATACTTGGTTCTTGACAATCTTGAGGAAATAAAGCAGGAATATGGAAAACTAAAGTCTCTTTTTAGAGCTAAGTTGCTTCCACCTCATCTGGCTAGGGTAGGAGGTTCAAGATTTCATATTAGCCCTAGTGACCAAGAACCTTTCAGACTAAATTGTCTTACAAATCATTTCTTGGCCACTTTTCATTCATTGTGCCAGATTTTGAGTTTTAATCTTAGTACGGTGATGCCCATTGCATACATGTTCATGGAGGTGAAAATACAACACCCCAATTTCTCTATGACATATGACTTTGCTTCTTTCTTGGCTAAGAGGATACATGAAGGGCTATCAAAGTTGGAAAAAAATAATAGAGGCTCCCAATTCTTCTGGTATTCTATGTTGATGCATATGTTCTTGTGCAAGAGTGCTGACTTCTTTTTTGAGAAGATGGGATTGAGGCAATTTGTTGATGGAGAAAGATTTCCAGTATAGATATGGACCACAGATTTATCTTACAATAAGGAAAGCATCAATTATATTGATTTTGATAATTTCTTTGCTTCCAGATTGAGGGCTATACTGATGGTGAATGCACCCAATATCCCTAAGGAATCACATGATTTCCTTAGACCAAAGGGGAGGAAGCCATAACTGAAAGTCTGCCATAACTAGGGTGACATTATCCCATACCCAGTCAGCACTATTTTGAGGGTATATGGTTTTCAAGGAGCCCCCCATATATTGCTATACAATGTGCCACCAAGAGTGGGGTTTTTAGAAGTAATGTTGCAAATAGGTTGTATCCATGAGGACAACCTCACTGGGAGGGGTAAGGGAACACTTTTCCCAGATTATATAGTGGTGTCTGATTTTTCCTTTTCAAAAAGAGGCTAGGTGCATTTTGGGAAATTATTTGATGATTATAATTTGAGGTGTGGTCCAAAATGGAAGCATGATACTGAGTATTTCTTTGCCCTTTTCAGACAAAGAATAAAGGGTGGAAAGTTTGTGCATGAGTTCAAATTTCCTAAGGACCTGATTAGAAATTAATTTGATCTAAATAAGTAGGATTTGAGCAAGGAGAAATGGATTGCTTATGATAAGCTATTAGATATTGTGCACAAACTGGATCCAAAGTATGATCCATTCTTGGAGTTCAGTCCACACCATAAGAAAATTGATTTTCTGATGAAGAACTTTAAAGAGATTATGGGCACCTTAAGAACCAAGAAGATAAACTTAAAATTGGATCTAGGTGTAGAGGAACAAGGTGCTAGGCCAATTGTAACAAGGCCAATATACCAGCCTACAGAAAAGTGGTCCATTTATAGGAGGAAAAAGGATGACAACAGTGATGAAGAAGTGGACAGAAAAGGAAAGCAAATAATGAAGTTGCCTTCACAACTAGGTCCAAAATTCAAAGTTCCAGGGGCAATTAAAATCATTTATTTAGAATCATCACTAGAAGATAGTCCCTCATCACCACCATCCAAGCCAAGCCCTAAAAGGTAGAGAATTCATCAACCACAGGAGAATCTGATGGATGAAATTATTGTTAATGATCATGACATGTAGGTTGGTATGCCTTCCCCTCCTAGGCCAGCTAAATTGGTTTTATCCAATTTGGATACGAAAGGAAAATGTGTACAAGATGGAAGGATGGAAGCATGCAAGGAGTTTCTAGATGACAATGCATTTGTGAAAACTCTTGTATCCTTGTAATTGGTATGGAGGATGAAATTTGAAGAATATCAAGATAAATATAAGAAGAGAAAAGAACTAAGACCTGACAGGTCAGACCAGGAGAATGATGAGGAAGTGACAGATGAATTAATGGAAGAATTCAAGAACATCACTCTTGAGGAAGGAAGAAAAATGGTGAGTTAGGATGGTGTATTAGTTCTACCTAAATGGGACATTGTAGATGTAGTAGCCTTTAATGCTATTTTGAAGTCCAAGCATCCCTTGCAAGACTCTACCTTCAGTGAAGAGTATGAAACCTTGGCAATTTTGGCATTGGCCCCATAAGGGAGAAAGTGAGATGTTTGTGATATCAACCCAAATTTAAGAGGAGGGCTAATAATAAAGAGAGCTTTAGAGACCTCAACCATTGAGACCACTAATTTGACTATGAATGTGGCTAAATTGGCCCAAAAGATTGCTGAAAGGGAGGAGGCCGAAAAGAGGAGCCTAATGGAGAAGTATAACCTTTTGATTGAGGAATACAACAAGATGTAGTGGAAGAATGTTGAGCTATAGAATAAGGTGGAAAGGTTAAGGTATAAATAGATTGGGGAGGAATCAAGTGCTCCAAGAATTAGTTCATTGCCTTCCACATCAGGTTCAGTGCCTCCTACTTCTCCAATTGTTTCCACACTAGGGTCTTCCAGTCAGAATCCTTCCTTCACCCCTCCTTTAGAGAAAATTGATGAAGAAATAGAATGCTTTGTGGATCCTACAAAGAAGAAGCTCATGCAAAAAATTGATGAATTACAAGAATCTTTGAAGGTAAGTGAGGAGGGATCTCTTTCAAAGAAAAAGGAGTTTGTTACTGTTATCTTGAGACATTTAAATGAGAGGGTTGATAATAAATTTCCATCTATACATTCTTTATATTCTTTATTATTAGATGCAATAAATAATATTGATAGAGATCAAGAGGTAGTGATACCATTGATTAAAAATTGGATCCCTAGGGCTAGTGATTTAGATGTAATGTATAAGGCATCAAGGTTTGATACAAATAATAGGCCCCAATCATTAAGGCCTACTCAGGTATTAGTTAAATCACTGCAAGGTTTTCAGATCCTACCAAATGATTTGAGTAGGAAGATCAGGGAATTGGTGAATAATTTTAATGATTGTGGTAACACATTGTTACCTAATATAATGGATGAGTAGGGGAAAATCAGGTCACTCTAACAATGGCAGGATCAAGCAAGTGAGGTCATCAATGATCAAATTAAATTAATTTGTGATGACTCAGATTATGATTTTTTGGTGAGTTGTATGGATAAAATCATTAGTACCAGCTCATTTTTGGAATCTTTTGAAAGAGATGCAAATCAGGTAGTGGTAAAATACACACCTTATAGTGCTAAGGTGAATGAGGTATTTAATTTTGACTGGCCGACTGATGAAGAATACTAGAAATGGGTAAATAAATATTTGACTAAGGAAGATAAAAGAGTAGGCTACTAACGATTGGCAAATCAGATGGTAGTTACAATAGATTCTAGTTTTTCTTTGATGGTAGCCTCGGGCAAGATTCTTATGGTCATTGTTTGCATCAACTTTTCTCAACGGGCATGATGAACAAGAATATTCTCTAGGGTGATGGCTATTGTAACAATTTTTGGAATATCACCAAGTGTGCTAATTGGCTGGTGACATGTGTACTTTCTAGCCCGATGCTTTTTTGCTCCTTCATTTTCTATAAGAAGGATTTCAAGGGCAGAAGTACAGGTTAGCAAGTTAGATAATTTTGGGTGAGTTTAGGTGAAGTTGTAGAGAAAATTGTAAAGTTTGATGGTTTTAGAGAAAAATGCAATTTAGGTTTTAAGTCATTCTGTAATAGGTTTTGAAATTCATGGGGATTTAATGTTGTATAACAGTACTAGCATTTGAGTTGAAACAATAAATTCAAGCTCATGTCTCTCCATTGTACATGCATATCTAAACTTTGAATAAGATAACTAAGGGTTGTTTCATTCATCTCACTATTGTGGTGTGTATGATTCTATTTTATCTTTAATTCAAGGATTTAACTAAAATGCTTGAATGGGATTATAGGCGGATATGTTCTATATAAGGATTTGATAAGTAGTGTTGGGTTATAATACATATTGATGAGATTACAATGCAATGTTGTCAAGGATTTTATATGTTGTGTTAAATCTATCATAAACCCTTAGATGCTTATGAATTTGATTCCTAGAATGGATATATGACACTGATCTAAGTTGTATTTATTTGTATGATTCAGTATTTGTTTGTCTTTTCCTAGAGCTTGCTACAAATTACAAATCAATGACTATCTTATACTGTGGATTGTGTTGTAGTTATCTCATGCTCCAAATAGTTGATATTATCGATGAACAACCAATTCTATTCAATATTATCCTATTGTGTTGAGCTATTAAAGGATATTATCTATTATTTTTAATGTTGTTTATAACAATGGTATAGAGGTTGTAAACACATTAAGGGATCACCCTCCTGGGTCTTGCAAAGCCCGAAGTGTAGGAGGCTTTGAAAGTCCTCATCAGTTGGTTTAGCTCCTTCGAGCTGCCCTTGATTGGAATTGGTAATTCCATAGGTAGATTAGAAGACCAACCTGGTTATAGTAAAAAACAAATGAACAAGATCAGCATGGAAAAAGAATTCCCTTAAGTGGTAAAAAATTTAGAAAAATCAGAGTTAGGAAACTTGATGCAAAAATTTGAATAAGTTATCTATATTATTTCAAAAATATGTAAGAATAGAATCTGTAGAAAATTGAATGTAGTTTCTAAACTACTAGGTTTATCTTTTTCTTTTAAAAATCTATTTGGTGAAAATTTAAAATTTCAATACAATAGTACTTAAATTTTAGGGGAAAAAATTAGGTGTCTATCCAAACACCTAACCACAATAAAATGATAAAAAAAAAAAGATATAAGATTTTATATATAAGTAGAGGACTCATGTCGGATGTGGTGCATATATTTTTGTAATTTTTTTCCAAGTAAATAATTAATTATGAATGTTTTATTACAACTTTTAAAAAATATAAAACCTTGTATATTTGACCACCTTAACTTTATCAAAACTTCATGAAATTCTTTTTTTTTATATCCTACTATATATGAAGCATAGAATGTGATGCATGTTTTGGATTCAAAAAATGTGATACCGTTTGAAAGCTATTGATATTTTTCAATCATCCTATTAATCAACACTTTAGTCATAATTCAAATAGAAAATGAATAATAATTATTTATTAAATTTAAAGTAAAGCATAATTTATATTGGTGGAAAGCTAAGAATCTCCTTTAAAAACCCTTTTTGTTTCATCAATTTTGGGTAAAAATAAAGTCATCAGCCACATACCCAACACATACCCATCATATTGCCACTTTTTGGCCCATCATGATCCTGCACATACCCCCATGAAATCTATAGAAAAATTATGTCTAGGAGTGTGTGAGGAAAGTAAATTGGACTAAAAACATCACAAGATGGTGGGGTAGTTGATAACAAAGAAGGTATCTAGACTAGATAGGAGATTAAAGGTAGAAGCAAGCATGAGTGTGAAGCAAGAAGGAAGAAAGAACAAAATATCAATAACATGTGTTTGTTTGCAAGTGTAGATGGAGGGATACAGACTGGTTTTGATCAAGACACATGGAAAAGACCATTCATAGGTCTAAATTTACATGTGAAGGCATATCCATATGAAAACAAAGCTAAGAATGCAGGGCAGAGTATAAGAACTGTGCAACATGGAGAACAAGGCATGGGACAATGGCAATGGCCTATGGATTAGAGGTGTCTTACTCTAGCCTAGGCATGGTGGTATCAACCCCAACTCATGGGGAATTAGTTTCTTTTATGGGTGTTGTATGGTGCAGGGGCACCTACAACCATGTTTCAAAATTTGATCTGGTAATATGTAAGGTGAATTTTTGGTTGTCTTAATTCTATTTGTTTTTAATAAGGTCTAAATAGACCATCTAAAATTTTTCAAATGTCTAGAAGGGTCAAATAGCAAATGATGTAACAGTAATCAAAGTATCATTAACATTGATATTTAACAAGTGTAATTTGGCCTCCAACGGTCATTAGAAGTTTAAAATTCTATTGAAGAGGTAGTTGGTCATTAGTTTGTAGGGGAGAAGCCTTTAAAAAGGCATGGAAACTCATTTGTAATGTTAGCTTGAAAATTTGAGGCATTAGCAATAAGAAATCTATGTTTTTCCCATTCATTTTTTGAATTTCTTTTACATTTTATAGAGTTGTATGGAATTGTACAGGCTTGCCATGATCTAAGACCATCAGTTTTTTAATTTAGATGTGTTTAATTTCAATTTCATTTGGTTTGAATTCTTAACTCATTGTTTTGTGTGTGGAATCAATAGATTATAGGGATTGCCCTATTTTGTTGAGTCAAGGGTTTGAAAGAAAATTCATAATGCATTAATCAATCCACCTACCATTTAACACTGTAACTCAGTGGATTGATTAGTAATATGTTATTGTAGATGTATAAATGCATTTGGGATCAAGGGCAGTCATTTGTAAGGCATTTGTGTGATGCCCTAGGGCTGAGCAAGGTAATTTTGACATAGAAATGAGGAACCAAGGTTAGTTTTTTGCAAATTAATATAGATAGGGACCATGTGAGGGTTCATTGAGTTTATAAAAAGGTATTGGGAGATGTTTGGGATAGTGGCTTGATTGGTGAAGCCTTGGAGATATGGTTTCCATTAAAACCCTTAGTAAATGCATTAGAAATGAGGGTTTGTGAGATCAACATGGTGGAACCCTTAAACCTATAAATAAACTATGGAATCTAGTGTTTTGTTACATGAGTAAAGACTGTTTGATGTGATTTTGTGAAAGGTGGGTGTTTAAGGATTACTTTATTTGTAAAATTGGGCTAATTGTGTGGCCTTTTCATGTTAGGGTTATTGAAAGTCAATTATGATCCAAAAGAGTTGCTATTGAGTCTAACATATGTTATTTAGTTCCCAAATGGGTATCAGAATCCATAATTGGTTTGGTAGGTGTTTCAAAATTTTTTTGCTAAAAATCTCAAAAATAGGTTTCCCACTACTACACAAAATGCATGGATTAATGTTACAACGATGGAAGAAAGGAGGGTTCTAGGTATGGAAACTTGTTTTTGCTCTCAAAAACATAGGTGAAATACCTCAAGAGGTTTCCAAACTCTTGGTACATTTTAGGGTAACAAACAAGGCCAAATGGTTTAGACCTTCTTCTCTTCAGGCGCTGCTAGACCTAGTCGAGTATACCTATATGAATGAGGAACACTTGACTTATGTTTATTCCTTAAAGTAATTTACCCACGATGGAAAATGAGAGTGGATAATTTTTTTTATTTTGATATAGATTCTATAGCAATATCAAGGCTAAAACCTAATATGTTCAATTTAACAGATGTAAAAAATGAGTGAAACTAAAATGATGAAAATGTAGAGACTAGTGCCTTATTGGGTATGCAGAGTCAAATGAGAAATCTAAAATGATTAACTTCTTTCTGGAAAATACTCTAATTGTTTGGCATATAAATTTGATTCTATAACTTGTATAAACATGCAAGAATATGACTACCAAATTCTTCTTAATGATCCAAATGAGATTCCCTAATTACTATGATCAACTAAAAGGATTTAATCTTTTCTTGAAAGAACCATTTAATCAACCATATAGATACAAAAATTGTGCACCGATAAACTGAATATAAGCTTGCTATATCAATTTAAATAACTAGAAAACATCAACCTTGGAGACAACTTCAATAATACTTTCAATTAACACAACAAACAACTGATACCAGAAATACGCCACCACATCAAACAATTTTCATTGATATCTCCATAATTTCAAACATGCATCATAGTCTCATAATTATAAAACATTGTAATCTATTGTATCTTTCTCCTATTCTCTATTCATTATCCCTTTCACTACTAAAACTGGATATTTATACATCAATTGCTCGAAAGGACACATCCTTTCAAAATGTCTTATGTTAAAACAACAATAAATTTAAAAAGGGTAATTAAGCTCTGTTAAGCCATAAATGAATCTTTGACAAGTGGTCCAAGTAGTACCGTGCTCATGTGTATCTACATCTCCCAATGAATTCTGGATTGTGATCTCCATTTTCACCATTTTTTCATTTGTTTGCATGCTTCATCCAGTGTTGTATCTTTCACGGTAGTTGTCTTCAGAATTTCTTGCAATATTAATTCACTTTCTTGTTTCCACTTAGTCATTTCTTTTAATCTTCCTTTATCATCAAAGAACACAGTCAACCCTTTTTTGGTGGCATTAATTAATCCCTACGCATCCCCTCGCAATTCTTCAAATAAGTCTCAGTGCTTATTCATAAGGTGATTCACAGCCTCAATCACCACATTATCAGAAACATCCCTTTGGTTTATTTCTTGAAGCTTCTCAAGAAGCCTACCATCCATTCTTTCGTGTTCTTGCAATGCAAAAAAGTTATGTGAGTGTGTTCCCTAGAGCTTATTCAACCAAGTTGTTAAAATGGCTTGTATTTTCTTAATTATTGCTACAAGTGCATCATATTTCCCTTGAGAGTATGCACTTGATCCTTCCCAATGATATTTTCCTTGTGAACTTTCACCATGAGTGAGCAACTTGGTTGATTTCATTGTAACTCCTAACAAATCTTTCAGGCGGTCATTTTCTCTCAACATCCTCTCATTATTCATTTTGTACATTTCTCTTTCCTTGATTAACATCTGTATTTGAGCTTTGTTTAGTTTTGCTACATTGATTCCAATCTCTACAGTTGCCATAGGATTAGCCTCTCCAACCTTTAAATTCATAACATGCCTGAATGCCTTCTCAGTATCAATGTCAACTGATTTCCTGTGAGGTGGATACAAGGCCCAAATCATTAATGACCCTTCATCTAGATTGCATTTGTAACCTACATATACTTTTGTCACCTTTTTTGGGCTGAGCTTGTGTGTAGCATTACTATCTTTTAGAAAACTATCAAAGACTAATGCAGAATTGAGATCCAACCCTAGAAAAATCATAACACCAAAAATTTCTAACATTTTCCTTCCCTTTTTAGGGGTCATACCTGCCATCTCTCTGTCCACACTCATTTTTAGCTCATTCAATAAATGTTCTTCATTACTTGGTGTAACATTATCAACCATTTCTCTTATCTATTTTCCCTTTTGCTTAGATAAGAATGCTTTAAATTATGGAGAATTTATAAATTAATTATCTGCTACAAATGACTTATACTCCATGTGCCTTGCATCTATATCTATGCTCTCTTCAACATTTAATTCCATGGAAGGGCAAGTGTAATCCTGAATTCTCAATCTTGACATCTTATTGGGATGACCCTGTGGCACATTACCCTCAGATGCCTCTTCCCCAGAAGATAACAGCTTTGTATCTTGCAACCCTTGATTATATTTTTCAACCACCATTTCTACTTCTTCAACTTCTAGGTTCCTAATCATATCATCAAACTGATAGTGTACATGTTGATATCCTCCAAAGTTTATCTTTCGTCTAGCAAAATTGATATACCCTTCTGGATCAAAATTCTTTCTAGGTGGTCCTCTTTTCATGTTGTATTGTAGTAACTTATCAAGAATCAAGTTGTACCCTTCCTTCACCAATACAATAAAATCACCAAAGCACAATGTACTGGGCATAAAATCCTTTTTTCCTAAGGAGCTCTAATTCATAACACTAGAAAAGTGCATTTTCCTAACAATTTCCAAGTATGCAATCATGTCTCGGACTCTTTGAGGCAAAATGAATGGGGAATCTTCAAATCCGTAAACCCTAATCATGGTAGCATCATCCAAACAATACTAATCCCCCCAATTGTGACTAATCGGCCCATTGAAGTCTTTAGGCCTGAGAAACCTCTTTATCTCATCAAATAGAGAATAAGCACATGGATGATTATAGAATTTGTAAAATGGTTTTACAAAATACTCCTCAAAGTGTATGAAACAAGAATTAACAAACCTGTTGTCCCAAACATCAATCCATAGTTGAACAGGTAATGACATACCTTCCTTATCAAATTGGGAAATTCTCATCTCCTGAGGTCACAACCCTAACCCCTATCCAAAATACAACACCATATGCATCAACAATGAATACTGCCTAAGATGTAAGATAGAGGCTCCACTTTTCACTATCATCAACCTAGAATGAGCCCCTTAAAACTGTATGAGGCATAATCAAAAGGTCTAGAGTTGTGATACTGAATATCTGCTGAAATTATCATAGGCACGATTGACATATATTTAGGGACTTCCATTCCAATACTTGGCCTACCAAGAAATAAGTATACTTCATATAGGGTTCAAAAAGATCAACATGGAAGGGGTTTCCATCACTATCCTCTAGTAGAACTGGTTTTCCATCCTATTTAATTATGTGCAGTGGCAACCTCCAACCTTTATAAATTGTGTCCATCCTCTCGAAATCCCTTTCTAATTCTTCACATATGATTTTCTTGTTGCAAACTCCTTCGATTTTGAAAACCTCGCCTATTACATCTTCTGATATATGTATCAATGGTTTTGTGGAAGGGTCACAAATGGCTTTGAGTTTTGAATTACAATGAGCAGCCAACAATCTCACCAATTCAACATTGAAAAATACATTAGGGCAGACCAGCTTTCCCAGATTAAACTTCCATGGATTACATACTAGTTCAAAATGATTCCTCTGATAGTAATGAAAACTAAAAAATTCATAGCCTCTTATTAGTGTCAAAATATCTCCTATGAGCTTACATTTGTCATCTAGTTTATCTACTTGTACCCTAAGTTGTGTACATCGCTTGGCTTTAGGTCCAGAGCCAGGTAATTGGTCGATAAGATCTTGGCTTAACTTTTACTCAGTGTCATCTAGCTCAATTTCGATTTTCTATTTTTTTCATCTAGACTTACTAGTTTCCCCATGTTTTCTCCCCTTCAATTTTCCTGAACTAGTGGCTTCCATTCTTCAAAAACTGTAGAAATAAAAAATTACAGAAGTAAAAGTGCAAAGAGCTTACTGCATTTCGCTTGAAACTTTTGAGTTGAAAAAATGCTCTAGTTCTTCATTTGTCCTTCTCTTTATCCACTATCAATTCCACAATAGTATTTTCAATAGAATTTTTCGTAATTCATGAAGTTACTTATGCTTCATGGTACCATTAATGTTTTAGTTGAAACATGAGTGTAGTAGGTCTTTTTTTGAAACTCTCACTATCACATCATGTAGTGTTGTCGGTGAGACATTTTTAAATCTTGGGAAATCCTTCTATTAGGGATTTTACCAACGTTCATTAAAACATCCACTAAGACATCTTGTAGTTTCCCTGACACTTCGAGTCTCCCCAAGAGTTATTTTGATTCACTTGTATCTTTGCTATCGATAGATCATATATCACTAAGATGTCTTGTAGTTTCATCGGCGTTATGAGTCTCCCCAAGAGTTATCCCTTCAATATCAATTATATCACTATAACTCCCACTGATGCAAACCTATCATTATGACTTAATAGGTCAGGTAGACAATCTTCAACTTACTCCAAAGAAATGTATCTTTTTGAGATATTTCCTTTGTTCTATATCGACAAGACCCCAAGCCTATTTTTCCAATATGTTTTCTTCATCAATTTTGATCGCTAAGACATAATGATTTTCTTTCCAATGGAAATTTACTTGGTATGACCTCCTTATCTCTCCCCGCTAAAGTCCATCTAGCTGATGCATTTCTTCATCGGCGAGACCATAAATGATGTCTTTTTGATGATTATTTCCATATCTCCAATCTCCTTGTCAATATAATTTTGTCGGTATGTCATGAAGGATCGGTAGGACATCTTGAACTCATGCTGGTATTATTATCTTACCGATAGAATCCTCTACTTTATCGGCAAGACTAGATGAATGTCTCGAGCTGACATTAGGAATTTTCCTCTGATGGCATTGGTCTGACTGACACATTTCCTTGTGCTTTGAGCGGTAAGATGTGTACTAGCTTGATATGACTTCTTACTATCACCCTGATGATTGTTATTTCGCCGATAGAATCTATTGTCGTTTGAGACTATGAACTGCACTTTCTCGATGTGTATCCTCAAATGAAACTTTATCAGTACAACATTCATGGCCTCTTGCCGATACGCTAAACAATATGTGTTAGTATAAAATAACTTATGGGTTGGGAAGGCCTATATCATCTCATGCCAATATGACTTTATATATTCAAATACTTGGAGTTAGGTGAACTCTATGGGACCAAATGATAAATATTGACTAGAACATGGGTGACAAAGAAAATTACATCAATTTTATATTCATGATATGGGCTTCTTTGGAAAAATTTTATGAGTATAGACAACTATAAAATTTTCAAATTTTACAATTCTAAGAGTGGATCCATCTAAGGATGAATGATAGTGAGATCATTGCACCTTAGATTTAGATCTCTAGATGAGCAGACCAAACTTTCAAGGTTATGGACTAATGAGAAGGATGGAATGAAAAGAAGTGGAGATGAAAATGATCCTATACTATTGTACATGGAGAGAGTTTATTTTAAATGAAGGAATTTCAAGATTTTCCATGTACTGACAATTTATGTTCCTTTTATTTCCTAAACTACTATGCATGAAGAAAATTCTAAGAGGATTGTCAAGATTTGTCCATGCACTAGCAACCCTTAATCCTCTATATTCTTCAAGAGAAAAAATGATTTAAAAATTTCCCATGTACAGGAAACTCATGTTCTTTACCAGTCATGTTTTGTAAATAATATGATTCTTCACCTCATTTACTAACAACTACAAAGGGTCTGTGCTTTCCCTTCTCCTGACACCTTGCATTCCACATTAGCACCAGATCATTTTCTTCAAATTTTCTATTTCTTTCTTTTCTATCAAATAAATACTTCATTTGTTCTTGCAACTTCACACTCTGATTTTGAGCTATTCTTCTTATCTCATCAAGTTCAGCCAGCCACTCCATTCTTTCCTCCATTGGTTCTAGAATGTATATATCTTCCTAAAGGATAAATTTGTAAACTGGTAACAAATTTTTCAAAGGCATCCTAGCTTGTGTTCCATACACTAATTCAAATGGGGATTTTCCAATTGCTTTTTTTATAGTGATCCTATTATCCCACACAACCATTTTCAACTTTGAATCCCAAGCCTTCTTATTCCTACCTAGCATTCTCCTTATCATTTTTAGAAGACTTTTGTTGCTGGACTCTGCCTGACCATTAGCTCGTGGATGGTAAGGAGTTGCATAATAAATAGTAATGCCATATGTGCTAAAAAAAATTTGAATTCATCAAATTTGAAACATATCCCATTATCTATAATCAATCTTAATGGTGTACCAAATCTGGTAATAATGTTATCCATTAAAAAATTGATCACAACTTTACTTGTAGCTTGCTTGGTTGGGACTGCCTCTACCCATTTGGTGAAGTAATAAGTAGCTACTAGTATCCACTTATGTCCTCCACTTGATTTCTCTTATATCTCCCTGATAAAATGAATCCCCCACTAACGAAAAGGGGCTTCAACCTGCAAAGGTCTAAGTGGTAAAGCTCCCTGATACTTCATTCTCTCAAAGAACTTCTTGCATGCTTCACATCTTCTTATGTATGAAAAGGAATCATTAAAGACTTTTGGCTAGTAATAACCTGCCCTGAGAATCTTATGTGCAGTTTTCCTTGTAGAATAATAGCCTCCACAGAAACTTTCATGCAACTCTCTTAAGACATGATTAGCTTGTGACTCATCTAGACATAATAACATTTCGTCCCTATTTTTCTGAAACAAATATCCTTCCATGAACACATATTTAGATGCTTGTAGCTTTAAGGTTCTTCTTTGATTATCACTTAATCCTTGAGGGCACTTCATGTATATGAGGTAATACATGATGTATGTATACCAAGAAGTGTGCTTAATACTCGCAACTGCATTTTCTTCTTCTTCTATATTACAAATTTGATTTGCTTCGATATTTGCTTCTACCATTAACCTAGCCAAACCCCGACCTCTCACTAATTTAGTAATTCGTATTTCCATATCAAATTCTTGAATTTTATTAATCCACTTGCATCTCTTCCCTGTTACTCCTGACTATGTCAAGATATCTTTAATAGATGCATGAGGGACATAAGAAATCACCTTATCTCCTACAAGATATGGTCTAAAATCCTTTGTGGCTTTCACCAATGCAAATGCTTTCTTTTCCATTATATCATATTTCAATTCTTACCCCTGCAATGACTTGCTGAAAAAAGACACAAGTTGCTCATGACCTTCATCATTCTTCTACAACATAACAACAAATATAGTGTGCAATGAAGCAAATGAAAATATTTGAAAGGGTTTTGAAAAATTTGGAGATTTAAAGACAAGAGCCTCTTTGATGGCCTTTTTGATGGATATAAAAGCTTCCAATGCTTCTTTAGTCCAATCTATTTTTTGTGCTTTCCTTAACATTTTTGATATGGGCTTAATAATTTTAGCAAAATTAGACACAAATATCCTAACAAAGTTGATCTGTCCAAAAAATGATTGGATGGCTTTGATAGTCTTAGGAATAGGTATTTTATCTATGGCCTCAACCCTCTCAAGATCTATTCTAATTCCCTCCTTTGACACAATATGTCCTAAGAGCTTTCCCTCTGTGATTGCAAAATGACACTTTTTTGAGTTTAGACTAATACCATATTCTAAATCTTAATAAATATTTTCTCTACATGTTCTACATGATCTTCAACCCTTTTTGAATAAGCAGTAAGGTCATCTTGATATACCACCATTATAGCATTAATCAAGTCTGCAAATGCTACATCCATAGCTCTTTGAAAGGTCACTCTTGCATTTGTGAGACTGAATGACATTCTCACATAAACATATGTTCCCCATGGGGTTGTAAAAGTTGTCATGTACTACTCAGATTCTTTGACTTTGACCTAATTGTAACTAGAGAACCCATCTCTCATAGATAACAACTCACATCTCATCACTTTGTGTAGTATAGCTTCCATATTAGGCAAAGGGTAATTATCCTTGAGGGATGACACATTTAGATTTCTGAAATGCACACATAATCTGATATCCCCATTCTTCTTCCTCACAGGAACTAGGTTTGAAACCCATGTTGAATGCCTGATTAGTTTGATGATACCCCCATCTCTAAGCTTTACCAATTCCTCCTGCATTTTTGGTTCCAATGTTGGGTTAGTGGGTCTCTTTTCTGCCTAAATAGCTTTGCATCTGGTTTCAATAGGATTTCATGTTGAAAAAAATCCTCCCTATATGCTTTCAGATCTTCATAGGACCATGCAAACACATGTTTATATTTTCTCAATAATGCAATCAACATTTTTTGAATCTTCGGGCTTATTTTCTTCCCTATATACACTTTTCTTGGTGCCAGCTCAGTCCCCAAATTGACCTCTTCAATATCCTACCTCTTGACTGGTGTATGCTTCATGAGCGACTAATCATTTCCATCATATACCCTCTCTAATGCTACTAGCCCTTTGGGAAGCTTATTAGTTTTAAGTTGTAAGACCTCCTTCTTGAATATTGTATGCTTTCCATCTACTTCTACAAAGGCATTGAAGTCAATTTCTTGAGATTCATATTGATCTATACAGTGAAAAAATTTCAAGAGGTCAGTGTCGTCATTAAAAACCTGTCAATTGTATATATTGTCAGGAACAACGGGTCTTGTTTTGAACTCAATTTGAGACACTCCAGCCAGTGTAATGTCATCTCTTCTTAGTGCTACATTGGCTAAAAAGTATACCATTATTTTTTTTGACCTATCTATCCACTCAATGGAGAAAGCATCAAACAACTAATTATGTCCCATACAAAATTCCTATATTGCTTTAGTCCGTTATGTTTTGCTTCATATTTTAATTTAACTTGAGAAACAACTAGCTCAAAATCCCCTAGAATAGTTAGCAACTTGATCTTATGTTTTACAACCATATTCAAACCTATCAGTAAAGCTTCATACTCTTCCACATTGTTTGTACATTCAAATGCTAGCAAAAATGAATATTTAAATGTAAATCCTTTAGGTGAAACAAATACTATTCCTGCTCCATTACCTTCCTGGCTACACGCTCCATCAAAGTACATTTTCCACACACCAGCACAGTTTTTTACAACATGCTTATCAATTGGATCAACATTGACTAATTTTGGCTAGGTTGGTTCTATCTTAAAATTTTGAAGATCCACATCACAAAAAAAATTGACTTGATCTTGAGGTACACAATCTACAATTTGGTTCATCCCCGGTTCCGTATATAACTTAACTTCATGACCATTCACTAGAATTGTCACATATGACAAATCAAATTAGACATTTCCACCAACCACTACCATCCATTGTCTTGATAAAAGCATCCCAAATTGAGGAGGGGTATCGATTATAGCTATATCTATATTATAGGCCACCTGAGGATAAGCCACTAGTTTGACTTTAACATCTATCATAACACCTACTACTGAAAGATGTCTACTATTCATTGTGTAGCATTTCCCTTCATTAGTATCCACCCACATGCCAAGTTGTTTCATAACTCCAACTAGCATGATATTGATAGCAGCGCTAGATTCTATCATGCAATTCCTCAACAGTTTGTTATTTATAAGTAACGTAGTGAAAAAAGGATCAATTTGTGGGGGATTTATTAATACATCATTTAGGCAGACTTATGGGACACTTAATTTCTTTCTTATTAACCATTTTAGTGGCTATCTTATTTTCAGAACTTATATTTTTCTCATTTCCATGTGTTATCAATTGAATAGCACTATCCCTATACTCCTTTATTTTCATCATCTCAAGCAATGGGACAGACATTTTTACCTGAGATAAAGCTTGAGTGAAGTCAAAAGAGGAACCCTCTACCTTAATCATTTTCTTTTGCTCTAACATTTCTCCTTTGTTTTCTTCCTTTTCCCTTTTATTCAATTGATCAATCTTATGATTTTCTTTGTGTAACTCTTTGTCCTCCACCTTTTTAACAAGCTTATGTTCATTTTTATCATGTTGCTTATTTTTTGTTCTCTTATAAACTCCCTATGTCACCTCTTGATCTTTCATAAATATTCCCTTTGGGACACCTTCTTTTTCATTCATAGTCCTATTTCTTATACAATACTTGCTCTTTACTTTTTCAACTGCAGCAATAGTTAACCTCTTTATTTCCTCTTCAATGGGTCTCCTCATATTACATTGAATAGGAACCTCAATAGAGTGTTGTTCTATATGATTTTCTTTAGAATTAGAAAAAACTTATTGTTCAGTCATGTGGACATTGCACCTTTGATTTAAAACATCGTACTCATAGCCTTCATCTTCTAAAGATGAATATTTCTCCTCAACAGGGTGAAAATTATTTGAAGTCAAATACACTGTGTGATCCTCTCCATTGTTTCCTATTAACATTCCTTCTTCCTACATTTCTTGGGCTACAACACAATGAACTGGGGAATGTGGCCCATCACAACCTTCACACCAATGACTATTATTGACCATATACGCTCCCTTCTTCCTTAATGGATCAGGTGTATCTTTTTTCCTGGGTCTACCTATTATAGGTTTTCCATCCTTCCAATTTGTACTGTAAGGCATGTCATGTAACCTAGGCCTATAATTTTTGTATGTGTTCTCCTATTTGTATTGATAATTATTGACTTGTTGAGGAGTTACCCTAGGATTGTCTCTCTTACTAATCATCCCAGTAGCTTTCTTATTATTTTCAATGGTTAGTGCTATCTTTTGGGCTTCAACTAAATCTCTTGGAAACCTATTTCTTATTTCATACCCTATTTTGGATCAAGTGCATTCAAATAAATACTTAATGTTGCAGAGTCTGGCAACTTTGACCCACGTGGTATCTTATTCTGAAATTTGTTGAATCTCTAGTTAAAATCATAAATTGACTCATTCTGATTTTTTTGAGTTTGTACTAATTCATGAAAAGCAACATCTGGTGCACATAGATTTCCATACCATTCAAGAAATTGATCTTGAAATTCTTGGATAGAATCAACAGAAGCCATTGGTAGGCTATTGAACCAATTCCTAGCTTCTTCAGTGGCTGACATCATGAACAACCTCATATGTAAATCTTCGTATGGTATATCCAAATCTTGGACAAAAGCATTAAAACTCCTCAAATGATCTTCAGCAGTAATTGCACTACTCCCTGTAAACTTAGGAACAAGATTTCTCCAATTTCCATCCATAGGGTAAGGGTATAATTGAAAACCTATCAAATCAAACTGTCTAATCATTGTTGTGTATTGCTAAGGGGGGGATTATGCAAGTGTTGATACTGGTACACTGGATTATTGTATTGTGTATGAAGATATGGCACATTTTGTTGACCATTAGGTGGTTGTACATTTGTATGTTGTGATGTAGTAAAAGGTGGATGGTTTGGCTACATGTATTGATTTCCTATCTGACTCTAAGGAGCCTTTGGCTGATTTGAAGGCCCTGCATAATTGTTTCCTTGCTTATGAGGTGGTACATATTTTTAAAGACTAGCTCTTTGAGCCTTAATTTGGGCTTCCTGCAATTTCATGTCTTGGAGTTCCTTTATCTTTTGGCATCTCTTTTGTTCTAGTTCTGCTTTTTCTCTTTCTACTTCTTGTTTCTGAAACTCCAACTGTACGTCTAATTCTTTGTTAGTCAAAAACTCAAAATTTTCTTAAGGGGTTACATGACCAACAGTCTCATTTTGGTTACCCTCCATTCTTTGATCATTTTCCCATTGATACTTGACTCCTTCAGCTTCAAGCTTAGCATCAAATTCCACCTATTTTTGAGGATTATAAAAAGGACTTTTTTTTTCTTCAGGGGTACAAGGTTCTCCACCTGAACTATCTCTCCATGTATCATAATAGTCATATGTATCACAATATGGTATTGTTGCTTTGTCTTTGTTTTTTATGCACATGTCATCAACTATCTTCTTACCCTTATCATCCTTATGTGTCCACTTACTCTTGCCAATAGGACCTCCTTTGTTTTGGGATCTTCTACCATTCATGTTGAATTGATGCAATGTTCTTGTCAAAGTCACCACTCACTTTGTTAAAAGTGAGAAAAGTGAAATTATTCTTATTTTATCCCCAACGGAATCACTTTTTTCTAAAATTTCTCAAATTATGAATTTTTCTTCAATGACTGTATATGATGGTCTCCAACTGGATATTCTACAATAACTCCCTAGTAGAGTTTCCAATTTGTTAGCTCTCAAAAACGTAGGTGAAATACCTTAAGAGGTTTCCAAACTCTTGGTACGTTTTAGGGTAACAGACAAGGAAAAATGGTTTAGACCTTCTCTTCAGGTGCTGCTAGACCTAGGTGGGTATACCTATATGAATGAGGCAGACTTGACTTATGTGTATTCGTTAAATTAATTTACCCACAATGGAAAATGAGAGTGGATAAACAAATTTTATTTTGGTATAGATTGTATAGCAATATAAAGGCTAAAACCTAATATGTTCAATTTAACAAATGTAAAAAATGAGTAAAACTAAAATGATGAAAATGTAGAGACTAGTGCCTTATTGGGTATATAGAGTCAAATGAGAAATATAAAATGAGTAACTTCTTTCTGGCATATACTCTAATTGTTTGGTATATAAATTTGAGTCTACAACTTGTATAAACATGCAAGAATATGACTACCAAATTCTTCTTAATGATCCAAATGAGATTCCCTAATGACTATGATCAACTAAATGGATTTAATCTTTTCTTCACATAACCAATTAATCAACCATATAGATACAAGAAGTGTCCATCGATAAACTGAATATAAGCTTGTTATATCATTTTAAATAACTAGAAAACATCAACCCTGGAGACAACTTCAGTAATAATTTCAATTAACACAACAAACAACTGATACCAGAAATACACCACCACATCAACCAATTTTCATTGATATCTCCATAGTTTCAAACATGCATCATAGTCTCATAATTGTAAAACATTGTAATCTATTGTATCTTACTCCTATTCACTATTCGTTATCCCTTTCACTACCAAAAATGGATATTTATACATCAATTGCTCGATAGGACATGTCCTTTCAAAATGTCTTATGTTAAAACAACAATAAATTTAAAAAGGGTAATTAAGCTCTATTAAGCCATAAATGAATCTTTGAAAAGTGGTCCAAGTAGTCCTAAGGCTCATGCATATCTACATCTCCCAATGCATTCCAGATTGTGATCTCCATTTTCACCACTTTTTCATTTTGTTCGCATGCTTCATCCAGTGTTTTATCTTTCACGGTAGTTGTCTTCAGAATTGCTTGCAATATTAATTCACTTTCACCTTTCCACTTAGTCATTTCTTTTAATCTTCCTTTATCATCAAATAACGCAATCAAGACTTTTTTAGTGGCATTAATTAATCCCTCCACATCCCCTCACAATTCTTTAAAGAAGTCTTGGTGCTTATTCATAAGATGATTCGTAGCCTCAATCACCACATTATCAAAAACATCCCTCTAGTTTATTTATTGAAGCTTCTCAAGAATCCTACCATCCCTTCTTTCGTGTTCTTGCAATGCAACAAAGTTATGTGATTGTGTTCCCCAGAGCTTATTCAACCAATTTGTTAAACTCACTTGTCTTTTTTTAATTATTGCTACAAGTGCATCATATTTCCCTTAAAAGTATGCACATGATCCTTCCCAATGATCTATTTCTTGAGAACTTTCACCATGAGTGAGCAACTTCATTATTTTCATTGTAACTCCTAACAAATCTTTTAGGTGTCCATTTTCAATCAACATCCTCTCATTATTCATTTTGTACATTTCCCTTTCCTTGATTAACATCTATATTTGAGCTTTGTTTAGTTTTGCTACATTGATTCCAATCTCTGCAGTTGCCACAAGATTAGCCTCTCCAACCTTTAAATTCATAACATGCCTGAATGCCTTCTTAGTATCAATGACAACTGATTTCCTGTGAGGTGGATACAAGGCCCAAATCATTAATGACCCTTCATCTGGATTGTATTTTAACCTTGCATATACTTCTATCACCTTTTCTAGGCTGAGATTGTGTGTAGCATTACTATCTTTTAGAAAACTATCAAAGAATAATGCAGAATTGAGATCCAACACTAGAAAAATTATACCACCAACACTTTCTAACATTTTCCTTCCCTTTTCATGGGTCATACCTACCATCTCTCTATCTACACTCATTTTTAGATCATTTAGTAATTGTTCTTCATTACTTGGTGTAACATTATCAACCATTTCTCTTATCTCTTTTCCATTTTTTTTATATAAGAATGCTTTAAATTCTGGAGAATTTATAAATTTATTATCTACTATAAATGATTTATACTTCATGTGCCTTGCATCTGTATCTATGCTCTCTTCAACATTTAATTTCCTGGAAGGGCAGGTGTAATATTGAATTCTCAATCTTGACATCTTATTGGGCTAACCCTATGGTGCATTACCCTCAGATGCCTCTTCCCTAGAAGATAACAGCTCTATATCTTGCAACCCTTGATTATATTTTTCAACCACCATTTCTGTTTCTTCAGCTTCTGGGTGGTTGATCATATCATCAAACTGATAGTTTACATGTTGATATCCTCCAAAGTTTATCTTTCCTCTAGCAAAATTGATATACCCTTCTAGATCAAAATTCTTTCTAGGTGGTCCTCTTTTCATGTTTTATTGCAGTAACTTATCAAGAATCAGGTTGTACCTTTCCTTTGCCAATACAGTCAAATCACCGAAGCATAATGTACTGGGCATAAAATCTTGTTTTCCAAAGGACCTCAAATTCATAACACTAGAAAAGTCCATTTGCCTAACAATTTTCAAGTATGCAATCATGTCTGGGATTGTTTTAGGAAAAATAAATGGGGCATCTTCAAATCTATAAACCCTAATCATGGTACCATCATCCAAAATATACCCACCCCCCAATTGTGACTAATCTTGAAGTGTGTAGGCTTGAGAAAAATATTTATCTCATTAGATAGAGAATAAGCACATGGATGATTATAGAATTTGTACAATGGTTGTACAAAATACTCCTCAAAGTGTATGAAACAAGAATTAGCAAACCTGTTGTCCCAAACAATAGTCCATAGTTGAATAGGTAATGACATATCTTCCTTATCAAGTTAGGAAATTCTCATCTCCTAAGGCCACAACCGTAACTCCTGTCCAAAATACAACACCATATGCATCAACAATGAATAATTCCTAAGATGTAAAATAGATGCTCCACTTTTCACTGTCATCAACCCATAATCGAGCCCCTTAAAAATGTATGCAGCATAATCAAAAGGTCTAGAGTTGTGATACTGAATATCTGCTGAAATTATCATAGGCACGATTGACATATATTTATGGACTTCCATTCTCAATACTTTTCCTACCAAGAAATAAGTATACTTCATATAGGGTTCAAAAAGAACATGGAAAGGGGGTCCATCACTATCCTCTAGTGGAACTAGTTTTCCATCCTGTTTAATTCTATGCAGTGGCAACCTCCAACCTTTATAAATTGTTTCCATCCTCTCAAATTCCCTTTCTAATTCTTCACATATGATTTTCTCATTGCAAAACCCTTCCAATTTGAAAACCTCACCTATTGCATCTTCTTATATATGTATCAATGGTTTTCTGGATGGGTCACAGATGGATTTGAGTTTTGAATTATAATGAGTAGCCAAAAATCTCACTAATTCAACATTGACAAATAAATTAGGGCAGACCAACTTTCCCAGACTAAGCTTCCATGGATTACATACTAGTTCAAAGTGATTCCTCCAATAGTAATGAAAACTAAAAAATTCATAGCCTCTTATTGTTGTCAAAATATCTCCTATGAGCTTACATTTTTCATCTAGTTTATCCACTTCTTCCCTAAGTTGTGCAAATCGCTTGGCTTTAGGTCTAGAGCTAGGTAATTGGTCGATAAGATCTTGGCGTAACTTTTTCTCTATGCCCTCTAGCTCAATTTTTCTTTTCTATTTTTCTCTTCTACACTTACTATTTTCCCCATGTTTTATCCCCTTCAATTTTCTTGAACTAGTGGCTTCCATTCTTCAAAAAATGCAAAAATAAAAAAATTATAGAAATCAAAGGGCAAAGAGCTTATTATATTTCGCTTGAAACTTTTGAGTTGAAAAAATGCTCTAGTTCTTCGTTCATCCTTCTGTTTTCTCTGCTATCAATTCCGCAATAGTATTTTCAATTGAATTTTCCTTAATTCATGAAGTTACTTATGCTCCGTGGCACCATTAATGTTTTAGTTGAAACACGAGTGTAGTAGGTCTTTTTTTGAAAATCTCACTATCACATCATGTAATGTTGTCAGCGAGACATTTTTAAATCTTAGGCTATCCTTCTATTAGGGATTTTACCAATGTTCATTAAAACATCCGCTAAGACATCTTGTAGTTTCCCCAACACTTCAAGTCTCCCCCGAGAGTTAGTTTGATTCACTTATATCTTCGCTATCGATAGATCATATATCGCTAAAGATGTCTCGTAGTTTCACCGATGTTATGAGTCTCCCCGAGAGTTATCCCTTCAATCTCAAGTATATCGCTATAACTCCCACTAATACAAATGTATCATGGTGACTTAATAGGTTGGGTAGATAATCTTCAACTTACTCCAAAGAAACGTATCTTGCCAAGATATTTCCTTTATTCTTTATCAACAAGACCCCAGGCCAATTCTACCGGTATGGTTTCTTCATCAATTCCGATTGCTAAGACACAATGATTTTCTTGCTAATGGAACTTCACTCGGTATGACCTCTTTATCTCTCCCCACTGAAGTCCATCTCACCAATGCATTTCTTCATTAGCAAGACCATAAATCATGTCTTTCCAATGATTATTTCCATATCGCCAATCTCCTTATCAATACAATTCTTTTGGTATGTCATGAAGGATCGACAAGAAATCTTGAACCCATCATAGTAGTATTATCTTATTGGAAAAATCCTCTGCTTTATCGGCAAGATTGGATGAATGTCTCAGGTTGACATTAGGAATTTTACTATGATGGCACCAATCTGACCAACACATTTCCTTCTGCTTTGAGTGGTAAGTTGTATACTAGCTCGATATGACTTCTTATTGTCACCCCGATGATTGTTATCTCGCTGATAGAATCTATTATCATTTGAGACTGTGAACTGCACTTTCTCAATGTGTATCCTTAAATGAAACTTTATCAGTATGACATTCCTGGCCTCTTTCTGATACACTAAAAAATATGTGTTAGTATAAAATAACTTATGGGTCGGGAAGACTTGTATCATCTCATGTCGGTATGACTTTATATATTCAAATGCTTGGAGTTAGGTGAACTCCATGGGACCAAATGATAAATACTAACTAGAACATGGGCGACAAACCAAATTACATAAATTTTATATTCATTATATGGGCTTCTTTGGAAAAATTTTATGAGTATAGACAACTATAAAATTTTCAAATTTTACAGTTCTAACAACTTATTTGAAGGTCTTGTTTGATCAAGTTCATGGTGTTTAGGCTCTTTCCAAGCCTTCTACTTGCTTCCGGTTGTAAGGTGTTAAGTTGGGTTATTAGGTTCCTTATGAGTAAATAGTGAATTGTGTGTGTGTCCACAGAGTATTTGAGAGAAGCTATTGAAAAATGAGTTGCTCCCCCTTCCACTCCGCATCAATTTAAGAGTTGCAACATAGTGTTATGAAGGGTATGAGGTAGAGGAGTAAATTATTTTTCTCTATCCCCAAAGGCATATGGATTTTTTTGTCTTTATAGCAGCCACTTGGTTATCAACATGTTGAGTTTGCTGAGGGGGATTAACTTGTAAAAATCATTTATGTTTTTTCTTGAATGGTTGATAGTTGTTATGAGATGTGGATTCAAATGTTTAAGGGTAACTAGAGGAAGTTTTCACTTCACAACTACTAAGTGAATTTTGATAATCATGAAGGGTAGTAGACAAATGTGTGAAGGAGGGAAACTTCAATATCTCAAGCTTGGTTTGGATTTTATTTTGTAAATTAGATATAAACAGTCTTTGAACATCATTATCAGGTATTTTAATGTTTATTTGTGATTAAAGCGATGGGTATTGTTCTATGAAATTGGTGACCTTTTCATCATCCTTTTGTTTGCATGTCCTTTAATTACACCAACACCTCCCTTAAGTGCAACTTAAGGATAATAAGAAACATGCAAATAATGCAAGGATGGATCCATGAAAGCATGAATGAGTCCCAAGTACAAGGCCATGTTACCATGTACAAATGCAATGCAAATGAAATAGATAATGGAATTAAGTGATGAAAGATGGAGTAATCTATAAGACCCTCAAGTTCACCATCCATAACATAGATACATTGGAAATGCCCACCATTAGAGGGAAAGATATGATGAAAGAATCTAGAAGCTATATGTATCTCGATGTTGATGTCAAACTGTGACTAAAATTGATCCATAAGAGCAAGGACCATGAAGATTCTAGAACATTAACCATAAAATGCATGGTCCTCAAACTAAGGTGTAACCTAATGAGAATCTGATGTGATTCAAGATCATTAACCATAGGCTCTTAATTTGAGAGATGAATTGATGTAAACCAAAATGTGTTAAGTTATGAACAAGATTACAGCCAAAAGAAACTATAGAATCCATATACAAATCATGTGATTTATCATCAATATAAAGATGGGATCAAAGTTCATGCCATGTGACTACATTCTAAACAAATTATTATGCAAGAAGACCCCTTGATGGAACTTTATTGAAGTTCATTTATTACAATACCCTAATATTGTAAAATAAGAACATGAAAAACATGTCGAAATCAAAGAGAAAAATGAAAACATAAAGCATGCAACAAGGAAATATTTAAGAAATCAAATTAGAAGGGTCGTGTCTACATTTTTTACTGACAAAATTTACCCTTTTTCTAAAATTCATAACTTCAACATATGACGTCTATTTTTCAAAAAAAAAATATCATTGGAAAGATGACTTTTTTGTCTACATAGATCTGAGGTCAATTTTTTTCATGGAGGTAGATGTGAACATTAATTCCTACATGGAATCTTTCCCTTTTGCATACTATATGTTTTCATTTTCTCTTTGATTGCTATTCTCCAAGATTTGAGAAGGGGCTTGGTGTAATTAAATATTTAATTACACTTTATTAAGTTTAGTTAGGTCCTTATTAAGCTTTACCATTAGATTTTTTCATATTTATTTATAAAATCAAGTCATCCATGTATCCAACATTGCATTCTATATCAGGGTTTTATAGCTTCAACCCAAGTTGATCTTAAGGGGGTGTTGGAGTAATTGGGATAATCACTGATAATTAATTATTAAGTCCCTTATTACTTTATTCAATTAAGCTAAACTTAGGAGTGTTTTTTTTATTATTATTTTGGACTAAATTTTGGACAAGTTGCCTTTATTGCATGAGATTAGAACGCTTGTCACTATCTAGTCAAATCGTCATTTAGGGTTTTCTTTTGCATACTTTTATAAAGATTGCACATTCATTGTAATAATTCAATTCATAACCATTCAAGTTAATACATTGCACATATCAATTCTCTTCTAGATTCAATCTTTTCTCTCTTGGTTGCATAGCAAATCAATTGCTTTGATCTCCTATTTGTGAAAGGTGTTTTGGTTGCAAGGATTTCTAAGAGTTGTGGGGTTCACTATCAACTACAATAAATATCCCTAAATGAGATGAAAATTAATGCAATGCAATGAAAATGAATGCAAATCCTAGATATAGGGCTGAAACTAAACTCCAAATTAGTAAGGTATGATGCTCAAACATCAGGTTCACCAAAATGAAACAAAGAAAAATAGGGTTTGGGGGTTGTATAGATATGATGTGGTAAGGACCCTATTTCTCACTATTTCATTAGGAAACGAGATCCACATAATGAAATTATTATCAAACCTTAGGTGAATCAAGTCAAAGTGGGAATCTTCAGATTTCATTATGCTTGAAGGACGGGGGTCAAGGTCAAACAACACTTTGAGGAGAAAAGCTAAAAATATTAAATCAACACCAAAATGAAATCTAACACTTGTAACAAAATTATTAATCTAATCAACAGCCTCTAATGGCCTTCTTCTTGCTAAAGAGGTTGATATGAGAAAATTGTGATTGGAAGGAGATTCCCTTAATATTATTAACGGTTTAATGAAGGTGAATCCACCGTCATGGTCCATAATGCATATCATAGAGGATTCTCTGTCTATTTTATGTTCCTTTAATGATTATAAAATTTCACATGTTTTCCATGAGGAAAATACCTTGGCTGATGGTTTTGTGAACGTGGGGGTCTTGTATCATAAATGTTGGCATTCTTATGATTCCAACCCTATTAATTTTCAAAGCATTACTTATCATGATAAAATGTCTTGTCTCTATGGAAGTAACCTTAGGAGATAATGGTTTATTATTTTGGCTATATCTCCTCTCTATTTTTTTTAGGAGTATATATTTTAAAGCACATCCTATTAAGAATTACATATCTTATGGAAATGAGCTGAGAGATGTGGCAATTATAGTAGAGTGTACTTATGTTGTTAGGTTTACATGGATTGTGGGGGCCTTATTGCCTTGTTTCTAGATTACTCTCTTAGTTATTTTTACTCATCACAATAAGGGTAAGGTCATAGTGAGGGTGTCTCTGGTTGCCATTGGTGGAGATTGTTAAAAAAAAGAGCCTCTTTGTTGTGAGGATTTTAGTGATAATGTGCTTGTGTGGGAGCATTTGGAGAAGGGGGAATTTTCCCTATTTTCTTAAACTACATGGGTTTGATTATGAGGCTACTAAGGTTTTTGTGAAGGGATGGAACAATGGTATGCTACACTATCAGGGGGTGGAGATAAATATTACTAAGGGTTTAATTACTAAAATCATAGGATTATCCATAAAGGGTAAGAAATTTTACAAAGACTTTGGGGCTTCTAAGTTCTCTCTAGATAATTTCTTCAAGGGTGAGAAATGGGACAAGTTCAAGGGTGTGGAAAGTAGAGTGTATGACCATTCTTCTATCAATCTTCTTTGGAGGGATGTGGTTATAGTAATTATGAAATATTTCACACTAGATGGTAGGTATTTTTTAATCTATGGGTACAATTTGATGTTGTTGAATCACTTTAGGCATAATAGTTTGGTGTTGTTTCCCTACTATTTTATCCTCTCCATACAAACTAGCATAGAAGATAATAGAAGAAATCCTAGTAAAGCTATTCTCCATGAGGGGCTCATGTTCCTTATCATTGACTATATCATAATTAAATTTATTCCTAAAGTTCCTAAGATTTCAAGTGGATGGAAACGTAGGGGGCCTATGCTAGGTTATGATATGGGGGAATTTGAAAATGAGTGGCATGGGGATTGTGAGGAGGATGGCTTTGAAGAGTTGGAGTCATCAAATAAAGATGATAAGCTTGTGCTAGACCTCAATCCTGAGATATCTAATTCTTGGTTGAAGGGTTATGGGATTGATATTAAGATGAAGGAGGTTGTGTCTTTTTCTTCCAAAAATGGGTCTAAGGGAAAGAAAGGTGGTCAAAAGGATGAGAATCAAAACTGTGGGAAAGGAAAAATCCTGGTTGAGGACGGTATGAAAGATTTTGATGTGTCCACTATTCATACTATTAAGGGGAAATAGGGGAGCAATAAGGTTGATAAGGGGCTTCATGTGGAAGAAAAAGGTATTGAAGGCCATGGAATTAAGAGTTATAGGGATGTTTCCCCTATGCATACTAGGTTGGTGACTCCTGACTATAAGGGTTTCAAGTAGGTTGAGGATAAGAAAGGGTTGTTGGAGTTGCTAGCAAACTCGGAAGTGAACTCTAATGAGTAGCATGTGGAGGTTGAAGTGGTTGATTTGGAGGATTACCCAACTGGTGATGATTTCAAGGGTGAAGGTTTGGATTTGAAGTGTCATCCTAAGAATGTTGTTATTCCTTATACTGAGCCTTTGAATTGGGATAAAATAAACCTAAATGTTTTTTGTAGAATGGTGGAGGATAAAATGATTAATCTCCTTTCATTGTTTAAATGGATTTTCTCAGAGGTTAAGGATCTTAATGCTAAGTTGAATGAATGGTAGAGTGTTTGTGTGGTGCTAGTTAATTATAACAAGAAGGGGTGGGCAGTGAAAATCAAGTTTAAAACAATGAATGTTTTTCTTGATGAGGTGGAAGTAGATGCTAATAAAATAGGTAGGGATCATGAGGAGAGGGCGGTGTCCTTGGAGGATAAAGTCAATAAAATTTGCCATGATTTACAATTTTTGGTGTAAATTAGTAACTAGTCTCTCAATTCAAGTTCACAAGGACTTACTTTTTTTAATGAAAAAGTCCTTAGGTGGACTAGTAAACAACTAGAACTCAACAAGAATGAGGAGGTCATTTTTGATGTTAATTAAAAGAATCAAATGGAGAAGAGAATGGATGATTGTCTGTGTGTGCAAACCAGAAGAAAGACCAAAAAGAAGGTTTTTATTTCCTTCTAGGAGCTTGAAGACATGGTGGAGATGCATGATAATGTTATGTCTAGTAATCTAGAGGTGATGAAGGTTTTAGATAATCTTCTTTAGTTTTTATTTGTTTGGATTTTGTGTTGATTTTGTGTTGTGTGTTTAGTTGTTTACAGTGTGTCAAGGTTCATCTTGTAACAACTATTTTGTTTTTTTGGGTTGTATGGTGGTAGTTTCCTAATATTTTGCAGCCTTCTCTTGTTCTAAAGGTTTTCAAGATCCCTTCAAAACCCACTTTTCTTCATCCAAAACAATATTAAGCTCAATACTGATAGAACCAAAAAATTAAATTATAGATCAAAGAAATCTAGAATGATGTTTACCAATCACCAAAAGTGTTTTTTTGAAGTAGATCTATGACTCATTCGCCCATGGGTGAATGGATCAAAGTTTAGGGATTTTCTATAGCTTTTAGAAGTCTCTGATATAGATTTGAATCTTCCAATTTGGCTTGGGTTTCATAGTCAAAATGTTAGAAATGGCTGTCAGATCTTAGTTTCCATGAGATGACAACAATTTTGATAGTTTTTGCAACTTTGACAGCCTTATAAATCTTGCACTTCAAGGTTTCTTCAACCTAAATCTACAACCACACATACAAGAGAGATTTGTTTTTGTTTTGGGTGAATAGGGGCTTTCCTTGGTCAAACCTTGTTTTGATAATCAAACCTTGAAATGAAATAATGCATGAAAGAGGGAATGAAGAATGAACAAAGCTATGTTACCACTCAAAAATCCCTTGATTGAAACTTTGATAATGGATATCTTAGGAAGTCTGCATTTTCCATGAAATGGTTGACTTCGATGTGATCTTGACACTTAAATATTTCTTGAAATAATGCTTTGAATGGTTGACTTGATCATGAAATGTACATTAGAATCTTAGCTCCAAAAACATGCATGATGCAAGAATACCTTGACATGATGGATGGATATTGAATGCTACAATAAAACTTAGATATATTTTCTCTTGAATTCCCTTGCTCACTTGTAAAAATATGTTGAAAATAGTATAAAGTTTCTAGGTGAAATTTAGTGAAATAGCCTTGTATTTATAGGTATGTATCCTTAATTTCAAGAAAATTCAAATATCACAAGTTGAAATTGAATCATGGATTTGAATATGTTAAAATACCACCAAAAATAATTTAAATTTAGGTCCTAAGGGTTAGGGAGGACCCATTCTCTCATGGGCGAATGGGTCCAAGGTCCATAAACCTATGAAACACATTGCTCAATGTGAAGTATTATGTTTAGGCAATGATAAATGTCAAGTTTCCCCTTCAGAAAATGAATTGAAGGGCCAATTAAGGCATAATTAAGAGGGCCTAAATAAGTGTGTAAATGTAATAAGGTACATTTAACATCACTAAATTTAAGGCATAATTAAATCCATTTTAAATAGCGAGGGCCCAAACAACTTAGAAAATGTAAAAGGTTACATTTTTCTACACTATAGGATCTAATTTGCAATAAATTTAATAAATGCCTATAAATACCTTGTTGTTGCATCATTTCAAATCTAACAAAAATATTGAGCAAGAATTATTGTCAAGAGCATGTCAAGAGTAGTTAAGAGCATCATTTTAGTGATTTATTGTAGCAATTCAAGATTCAAGAATCATGTAAAATCCTATATGAGCTTATGCATGTTTATGTTATAATTGTTTGTTAAAGCTAACCCTTGTTATAGGTCTCCAATAAATTCAATCAAGAAAGATCTGAGACCTTGAGGTGATGTGCATGACTTTAGTCCTTCAAGGAAGCCATTAAAGGGTCATGAGTTGTACATCTTTTTTGATTCATCATTCCTTCGTATCATTTATTTTGCATGTCATTGACATTGCCATTGTGAAAGTGAAAACACTAACATGAGGTTTAACTAAGGCAAGCCCATAAATGGCACAACATTTCTTCTCTTTTTGAATGTGAAAATTTTAGGTTTGGAGAGGATTGAAGGAAGCTTGAAGAATTTTTTTACATTTTTACATTCAAATCCCTATACCTTTTCAACTCATAGAAACTCACCTATAGAATTATCTGACAGTGATATGACAATTTTGTAAGCATAAACAAGAATCTTAGATCTAACATCAAAAGACTACAAAAACACTTTCAAAAAAGGCATAAAAGGACCCAAAAACCCCTAGGTAAATCTATCCTCATATTCATACCAACAAAAAGCTATTAGGATAGATACACAACACTCTCCCCTTCTTGGATTTTCCTTCAAACTTTTGTTACCACTTATCAATCATCAATTTCTTGTTTTACATATTAGGAACGCATAGTCTAGTGGAGTTAACTAATTTTAATCAATTATAATCAATTCTAAGGCTCAAAGGGATAAGATGTAGGTTTGATTGGATTACCTTCATAATTGAAATTTGACCTAAATACCTCATTAATTTGCACCCTATAATGCCTAAAATTTTATGCTAGAAATCCCTACAATTTTTTTTTCTACCAATGTTTATGCTATCATGCCCATAAACTTAAGCTAGAAAAAACACAACAATTTTTTTTTTATTTCCTTTGTTGTTTATACATTAACTAAGCTAGTTAACACACTAAGTGTTTAGGGGTAGCTCTAAACAATATGAGAATATAGCCCTAGCAATAACAACTACCTATCGAGCCATGGTCCACTTGGTGTAATGAGTTAACATGGTTGCATTGGCTCAATTAATGACTACATACTTCCACCAAAGAAATTTATGATGTCTTATTACCCTGTGGCCCAGCCACTGTCAGGCTGATGCCTGAGATTATTATTCCCTTGCTGGTATTCTGTTTAATGAGCATTCACTTTAACCAATAGCCTCAATATACTCCTTGATAATAATAATTTAAATTTATGTTGATGGTGAAAATATGGATGTTAACATTTCCTCAATTAATAAGAAATAATCATAATCACAAAGATTTATCCTCTATAAAAAAAAGCACCTGTATTATGAGTTACCACAAAATCAACCTTTAAGCCTTAGTAGCAATGTAGCCATTGCCTTCCTCCCTTTCAATAATAAAAATTATCTTCTTAACATTCTCCTCCTTCATTCCATATATATGTATATATAGTTTGATAGTATTAATAGTTATAGCATAACAATGAGACCATCCGTTTACCAGGAACTTAATTGAACTAGCGTACTTTCCAGGTGGGCCTAGCCCAATAATTATTATTTAATCTAGGATTAATTCCAATCATATTAGCATTATTAATATTAAATTATTTTAAGAGAGACACTTATATTAATATTCATATTATTAATATTGCTAATCAAAATATCGATATTATTATTAAATCTTGTAATAATGTTATTATTATCGATTCAACAAATAGTAATGTTAATAGTACTCTCATAATAACAATATTAATATTATCTTTCATTGAACCAAAATAACAATATCATTATTAGATATTAGATTGTGATTAACAATATTATTATCATTGCATTAAAATAATAAATTCTATTACTACCGATGATAGTGTTTTGACATTTGATCTGCTATGACTAGTAATACTATTATCTAAATAGCAAGAGAGCCAGAATAATAATATTATTGCTTCTCCAATACTTAATCATTATTTTATTAAGAATATTGTAGTTGATAAATGTTGTGGGTCCTTTATTTTATTATTTATTCGAATCCTCCTTTACCGGGTTGCACCAAGCATGTGTCCTGACGGCAAACTGTCGTCGAGGTTAATACGTGAATTTATTGTCATGGCTCCAACACTGGTGCTTCAAATATATCTTAAACTTAAATGGAGTCGATTCAAATTTTCAAGTTGTCAATCACATATGCCAGCCGCAATGTGCTGCACCTCACGTCAAAAGAAATTGCCGCCACCGAACACTCACCTATTTGGTGGGTGAGAGCCTATATAGATTTGAATTGAATGGTATTGAGAGGGATGTGAAGGTGTACAAAATACGCAGCCGATAGTAAAAGGGTACTTTGACTAAAGTTTAGACCATTCAATTGTGATATTTGAAAGAGAACATCTGTAGTAATTAATATGCACAGAGATAACACCAGTCCATGCTCAGTATTAGCCATTTGTTTAGGTGTATCCACCAAACCCTACCCTCAATAGTACACAGATTTCTAACTCACTTGCCACCATAAATGATGCGATTATAGGAGCTTCTAACCACGACCCAAGGAAACCTTTGGGTGTATTGCCAAAGACTGTTTATGAGATGCTGGCTTCAAGTTCACCCAAGACATGCCAAACTAACGCCAATTACGTGCCAAAATGAGATAATCTATAAAGGCAATAGCTAAAAATAAATAAAAATTGTTTAATATGAGCTTCATGGAATAACATCTGAGCTTCATGGAATAAATTCCAAGCAAGGAAAATGAGAGGCCAACGGCAGCCATGGAGCCTGTAAAGAATTTCATAAGGGCTTAGATTATTGTTTCTTCTCAATATTCTCATCTTTGCACCCAAAATATATGCACAATATAGATAGTTACAAAAATATTGTTTACTTTTTTTCTTTCACTACACAGGGTAAGGATTGAAGGGAAATGCACTACTTTTAATTTTTATTTTTTTTTGTAGATAAGTCTCTCTAAAAAAAAAAAATTGAAAATATATATGCATACCAGTAATGTTTCCAAGTAGGTTTTTCTATGTATCCTGCTTTGTTGCTCTTCTTTTGAAAAAACTACATATGATATTCTTTCTTGTGTATGACTTCTTTATGTTAAACAAATCTGAATAAGCTTGTGGAGAAGCTAGATTATTTAACTGTTTGTGCTCTGGGTTCAACATCTTGCTCATTTTATTTGTTCTCTAATTCGGAGATTCCCTGTTCAAGGCTATACATTTATTTATTAATTTTCTTGCCCTCTTGCATTTTATCCACAGTCAATTTTTGTTTATCTACTATTATCATTTATGAACAATGTGCGGGTCCCCATTACTCTTACCAGATCGAAATGTTATATAAAAAAAAAAGGTGGGATTCATAACAAGGAGTCTTGTTTACTTCCAGCTGTGGTCAGCTGGAAAGAAAAGAAAAAAACTTTATTCCCTATTGTCCCTGTGCATACACCCTAGAATGGTGCAGAATGGTAATTCAAATAATTTTCTTTTAAAAGAAATATAAAATAAAATAAAACAGCTAACCTCAATTTTCCTATCCATCCTTCAAATGGGGAATTTTAATTCTAAAAATATGTGATTCCCTATTTTCTTGCTGCTGTAGGTTACTTTTTTAAAAAATCAATTTTAATTCTAAAACAATGTAATGATTTCCATGTATTCTTGTTGCTGCAATTTCAATTCTAAAACAATGTAGTTATTTTCTAGTGTTCTTACTGTTGTAGGTTATTTAGAAAAAACTAGCAGTTAAATATACTTTTTTCATTCTTTCTATTGCTTAGTTTTATTTTATTTCATTTCTCCTAACAATTTCCAAAGTTTAAATAATATATTTGATAGCATTATTATTATTATTATTATATTATATATATATATATATATATATATATAGAATAGATTATTTTCATATTTCAGCATATGAATGTATTAATATATATGTTTTAAAATATATATAACTTTTAGTTCAAGCATTTCTTCTAACAATATTTATAGAGTGTTTCATTCTTTTACAATGAGATGCAAACTCTTTACTTAAACTTTCCACCCAACTTATACATAAAACTGACACAAATAGTATGCCAATAAATAATAGCTTTTTTTTCCTCCTCTCATTGCACAAGGAAAAACTAACCTTCAACAATAAATCACACACAAATGCATAAGGCATATTTTCTTCCCATTTTCTCGCATGTTACAACAAAACAATAACTTTTCATACTACAAGCTAGTTTAAAGAAAATACAATGAAGGACACACAACTATGTAAGGCTTTCTCTCCACACTACCGTAATGGCATCATGGAGCCTCGTGGGCTCTAGCCATACCCCCGAGCAAGGAATTTCTTTAGCTCCATGATGATAAATGGAGTCTTTTCTTATTATTATTTTTTTTACAAAGGGATAAAACTAACATAGCACAATTTTCATGCATCTAGGCTCTCTACTTTCTATTTTAAACCATGATACATACACTATGTTACCTTCTTACAACCAAAAAACAAAGGGGAAATGAAAAATAGGAAGAACTCATCTTTTCTCTTTAGGTGAAGGGGTTTGCAATCTTTGATCCATCTTTTCTCTCCAAGCCAAGCCATCTTAATCACTATCTTCCCAAAGAGGTTGTCTCCTCTCCTCCTCTCCTTCTCTCTTCCATCTCAACTCAAGTTCTCCAAAAGGAGAAGTGGGTAATACCCCACTCCTTCTTCCTCTCCAAAATATATTGGAGTTTCCACTTGCAACTTTTGGGTGAGGAGTTGAGATATGCAACTACCTCCATCAATGAGAGACTTTTTCTTATTAAAGAGGAACATGCACTTGGACAACCCCTCCATCATTGTATCTCATCTACTCCTCAAAATTCGTCACTCTCCATTATGAGGGATTTTTGGGGGTCAACTCATGTCCTTGGCGCACTATTATAGGCCTACTTGACCCCTACCACTATGCTATAAACCCTAGGGGGTTTCTTTTTGCATCCCAACCAAGGAAATTGACCAACAACACTCTTTAAAGACCCACTTAAGGTTCCATCCGAGTTTCACACTTGTATAAGGGTTCCTAACCCCTACCCCCACTTACACCCAAATTCACCCACAAACCAACAATAAATTATCCTTTAATACCAACCACTACAACTTTAATCTACCAACACATTAATTTTATTTCTTTCTAAGCCCCAAAAGGGATCACATTCATAACCACAAGAAAATGCCCCTTTTTTTGGTTTTCTTTCGATGATCTTCCCTTCTCATACTGACATCCTATCCTACACTTTACCAATGAAACCATAAGCAACAATCGTAGATTAAATAAATTTTCTAGTTAAATATTTTAAGATTTTATTGCATACAATATCATTCAAAATTCCCATTCATAATCCCACACTTTATGAATGTTTAATACTTTCACAGAAGTGACAATTAAACAAAATGTCAAAATGAAATGCAAGAATATTGTTACACAATCACACTATTTATCATCTATAATACATCTTACCATCTATTTAGGGAAATATGAAATGATTTAGGGTTTTACTAGTCAAATGTGAAGCGAGGTCTTACACATCCTGATGTACCCTTTAAAAAGGAAGAAATTCATCCTAGTAATGCTATGAGATTTCACAATCCATAGTGCTGAAGCTTTTAATTTAAGTTAGAGGCGAGATTGTGGTAGCACTTAGACATGCCAAACCACCTAGATCCAACATCTCAAAAATCGAAGCACTTGCTTTCAACAAACTTTTGGAAAACAACGATCTTATCATCTCGAGAGCAGACAAAGGCAATGCCACGGTCATTTTGAATAGAAAAGACTATGTATCCAAAATGCTTAACCTTCTCTCTGACTCCAATAGTTACAAGGTAGTTTCTCGCAACCCTTGTTCAAAATTTTGAAAAAAACAAGACAGCTTGCTGGCTCCTCCTTTGATGATAATACCAAGAATCGCCTTATCCCTTGCAAAGAAGTAACCCCTCGTATTTATGGGGTTCCCAAAATTCACAAAAATGGCATTCCCTTGAGGCCTATAGTAGACACCATAGGTTCCCCCACTTACAAGTTAGCCTCTTTTCTTGCAAAATTAATCTCCCCTCTCATAGGTAAAACTGATTCCTTCATAAAAGACTCCACCCATTTTGTCCAATTCATCCAAGATGTCAAGTTAGAAAATAATGACACCCTAGTAAGTTTTGACGTAGTCTCCCTCTTCACTAAGGTGCCTATCCCTGACGCCATTGAAATTGTCAAACGCAAAGTAAATGCGGAGATTGCTTCCTTGGTTGAGTTATGCCTAAGATCTATGTTTTTCTCTTTCCAAGATGTTATCTACGAGCAAGTTGATGGGGTAGCCATGGGCTCCCCTCTCTCTCCCATCATTGCCAACCTTTACATGGAGCATTTCGAACAGGTTGCCCTCATGTCCTTCCCCCTCAAGCCAAGGTGGTGGAAGAGATACGTGGATGACACGAATGTTTGTTGGCCCCATGGCATTGACAAATTAGAAGAATTTCATACTCACCTAAACAGCATAGCTCCTTGCATCACCTTTACCAAGGAGCTTGAATGTGATAACAAATTACCTTTTCTTGATGTTTTGCTCCTTAAGAAGTTTGACGGTTCCCTTGGTCGTCAGGTTTACCGCAAAGCAACCCACACAGATTTATACCTCCACTCCTCATCCCATCACCACCCCAGCCAAAAATTTGGGATTTTAAAAACCTTAGCCACAAGAGCTCACCGAATTTGTGATGGTGACCACTTAGATCAAGAGTTAGACCACCTTCGTGGTATCTTCAGATTAAACGGGTATACCAACAAACAAATTTCAAGAGCTCTCAAACACTCCAATCCTAACCTCCTCCCCAAATCCAAGGCTAATTCCTCCCAACCCGTGTCTCCCCCTTGTGTTTCTTTACCCTTTGTTGAAGGCATTTCTCACAAAATCTCCAAAATCCTCCTTAAGAAAGGCCTGCGTTGCGCTTTCAAACCTTGTGTCACCTTAAGGAATCGTATCCCTCCTCTCAAGGACCGTAGAAACAACTTTCATGACTCAGGGGTCTACAAAGTTGTCTGCTCTTGTGGTGTTCCTTATATTGGTGAAATAGGTCGCTCGTTCAGTACTAGAATTAAAGAACATAGTGCCGACATTAAGCACGAACGTGTCTTCAAATCCGCCCTAGCTGAGCACTCCTCTTCCACAAAGCACCACATTTGCTTAGAAAGTACTCAAATCTTGTTCAAAGAAGAAAACTTCTATAAGAGGAAATTGAAGGAAGCCATAGGAATCATCAACCATCCCACCAACCTCAACCGTGATGAAGGTTGGAATCTTAGCCTCTCGTGGCGCCCTCTTCTCTCGAACTTACCAAACCACCGTGACTCCCATTCCTAATCCCCTCCTTCATCCCCAGACCTTCCTCAACACCTGTTTCTTTCTCCCTTTAGCTCTTCTTCCTCGTTCCTCCCCTGTCTCGAAGCTTACTTCCTGTCTCTGCCCCCCGCCCCCGCTCTCGTCCCCCACCCCTTCTTGGTTTCCTTTCTTTAATCTTGAAGCTCTCTCTTTCCCTTTGTTTGTTAATGGGTAGCTCCCCCCCCCTTTTTCCTTTTAAGTGATTTTCCTTTGCTTTTTATTGCTTTCAAACATCCTCTTTCTCTTATTTTATCAATTTCATTTTTTCCTCCTTTCCATTTTATCCTCATATTTCTTGCATTTTTCTTCCCGTTTTCTTATGTACTCTTTGGGCATTGTTTCTAATTTACGACCTTGAGTGTACATTTGTAGCTTTTTCTCCTTTCTTTCTTTTGTGCTTACTTATTATTCTTTTTAGTTTTCATTGTGCCTTTCTTATTGTTTTCATTTTCAATCTTGAATTTGGTTCTTACTTCTCATTCATCAACTCCATCTCTCCTCCTTTTTTCTCCTATTTGCTCCCTTCTTAAATTTATCTTCACTGCTAATCCCCTTTGTGCTCTTGTGTTGAACATTTTCCAAATTTAATTTCCTTTCTTAATTTAAGTCAGTATTTATTTAGCTTTCATTAACAATTTTAATTGATAATTAAGATATTTGATAGATTAAAGACAAAAGAATTCTATATTATCTCAAATATTTATATAGATATATTAAATACTTATAGATTGTTATATAATACTAAATTTCTTCAATTATTTATTTGTTCAAATTACTAAATATTTAGTTCATTTAATATTATTAAATGAATTAATTATAATAATTATAGAAACTAGAATTTTATATATGATTAAAATTAAAATATTTTGTTTAAATAAAAAATAATATAACTTGTTCTATTTTTAATAATCAAAATAAAACAAAATTATTCATGAATTTTAATACAATTGAACTAAAAATTTTGAGTTATATTATTTTAAAAATTTGAAAGTTATAAAAATATCATATTTTATAAACAAATATAACATTAATTTAATTATAACATTAATGTGTAATAATATAATTTTTCAATTACTCTTTTTATATTTTTGGGTCTTGTCAATTTATGGTCCCTCTTATATTTCTCTTTTCGATTTTAATATAGTTCAAACATATTTTTCTTTTTTCGTTAATGTTTAAATTGAATTAATTAACAATAAGAAAGTATAAAATTAATGTTCATTATTATATTTGTCTTTACCTTCCTTTTCGTTTATTCTTTTTGTTCTTTTCTTATCTTTTTCCTCTTGTTTTTTCTCTTTTTGATTTTTGTTAGGTGGTCATCCTTCCCCCTTTTTCTCTAGTCTTTATCTTTTAGTTTTTGCCTTTTTGATTTTCTTTATTTTTTCTCTCGTATTCTCTTCCTATCTAATTTACCCAATTCATTTTCTTGCTTTCTCTTCGTTGTTCCTTTTGTGTAATTTGTACTCTGTCTTCTTGTCCTTTATTTAATCTCATTATGCTTCCTTTTGTTTTATTTTGGTCCTTGACTTTTTGGGTTTTTTAATTCGTTGATCCTTTTGTACCGCATATTTTGTTGTCAGTCTCTTATAATTATTAATTGGACAAAACAAAATTTTAATAGCTTCTTTTTATTATTAATCTTTATTTTATTTGGGGAAAATTTTAACCTTTTTATTTAATACTGCTTTTCAATTTATAATTCCTTTTGTTTTTCTATTTTTCAATTTCTCTGTCTTGTCTCTTGCTAAAAAATTTTCTTTAGGACGTAGACCTCTTTCATTTGTCTCGTGACTTTCATTTTTTATTGTGGGTTCTTGTTAAATTTCTCACTCTTACATTTATCTCTTATTCTATTCCTCTCCATTTTTTAAAATTTTCTCACCATTCTTACCTTATCTCTCTCATCTTGGGCTTTGGAACCATCTCTCTCCTCAACCTCTCATCTCTCTTCCTTTTAAGAAAAAATTAAGTCTGCATCTAACCATTTCTCATCTCCTTTGCTTTCTAGCATCCTGATGATGGATCACTGAGTGTGATCCGAAACGTTGATGAAAAAACTCCAACACAATCTCAAAATCCAGAAAATTAAAAGCTTCAGCACTATGGATTGTGGAAATCTCATAGCATTAATAGATGCCCTTCATGGGAGGGAATTATGTTTCAAATCCAAGCAACTAGAGATGCTAAGGATCAAGCTTACAAAGAAAGTTGCAGACTTAACTTTTCTTAAAAGATGCAGGGATTCTAAGCTAATTCCGTCCTTCGTAAAGATTAACCACCATCTTGAATGGCTACACCAACCACATCTTTTCAGAGCTGGTATTTCTCTTCTCAGATCCGTCATAAAGTCCACAAGGAGGTTGATTGACAACCTGAATGCTAGACTTCTGCCTCTTCATCTAGAACTCGCTACCTCACTGCGACCGGACCTTTGGATCCGCCTTGACACCACCTCTCATGCTAGAGCCATGGGATGACGTGATGCATGTGTGATTAGGCACAAGAAAAAATTAATCTCTTTGCAACATCGACGCCTGAAATTCTCCTCTCTCCCGTCCATGAAAAACTTCAACCGGTCTTCCTCGGGTGACCTCACAGCTCCTTCCCAATCCTCTTCGTTCATACCATCGGTTGGGGACTGTTCTCTTGCATCCACTTGCACCTTTCTGCCCGCAGCAAGTCGCATTTACCAGACTCCTTCATCAGGTCTTAAACTTGTGACTGACTCTAATAATAAATCGACCAAATCTCCTGTAGTTGCGTCAGCCATCGTGGACGCCCAACCTCTACAGCAACTAGCCAACATATCTCTGAACCCTCAACCTGCAATCACATCCCGGTCACCTAAGATCTCCAGCAGCTCGACTTACAAGCCTTTGATGATCGCTTAGCATCTTCATTCTATGGCGTTGTCTTCCTCTGCTTCGACTTCCATGGAGCCAAGGAACCAGAGCAACAGCAGAGATCGCTCGGAGCAACTGTAGACCAACGGGCACCCACAGTCCGCGGACCAGCAACGGTCACAATCTTCTTCTTCAGTAGGTATGCTGGCCAATGATGCCCCTTCTCTTCATTGTACTAAAAAATACATTTATGACTCCTCTTCAACGTTCACTTTTGATCATTTCTTTAATGTTTCTAATTCCTTCTCTTACAAGCAATGCCCGCCTCGAGCCACCTCCCCTTTCGATCTTGTCTCTGCGGTCAAGAATTCCAACTTAGCTGGTCCTATCACAGCGTCAAGTCAGCCAACTGATAACTTGGCTGATCCTCTCCCTTCTCCCAACGCAGCTGCCTCGAACTTTTCTTTCCCCTCCATGAATCATTCTGCTTCTCTATCATACCATTCTCCAGCTAGGGTAGTCCACTCACCCCTGTGTTCTATCACTGAGTCATTTCAACCAACTGACAACCCTCCTTGCGCTGCTAACCTGTCCAACCCATCTCATCCCTCGGTTACCCCCAAACTTCCTATGGTGAGTGATTGGGAGAATAAGTTAGTGGTCAACTTATCCGATGCCACGCTTGACTCCCAATCCTTCAGCTTCTTAAAACGGGGACTTGGTTTTGCTTTATCCCCACGCACCATCCCTCACATTGACTTCATCATTGAAATTGAGAATGTAGTGCGCAATCTCCCTGCAGAGGTAGCTGAAGAAGTTAGGCAAGATTGTGCCATGGCACTTAGACATGCCAAACCACCTAGATCCAACATCTCAAAAATTGAAGCGCTTGCTTTCAACAAACTTTTGGAAAACAATGATCTCATCATCTCGAGAGCAGACAAAGGCAATGCCACGGTCATTTTAAATAGAAAAGACTATGTATCCAAAATGCTTAACCTTCTCTCTGACTCCAACAGTTACAAGGTAGTTTCTCGCAACCCTTGTTCAAAAATCTTGAAAAAAGTCAAGACAGCTGTGGCTGGCTCCTCCTTTGATGATAATACCAAGAATCGCCTTATCCCTTGCAAAGAAGTAACCCCTCATATTTATGGAGTTCCCAAAATTCACAAAAATGGAATTCCCTTGAGGCCTATAGTAGACACCATAGGTTCCCCCACTTACAAGTTAGCCTCTTTTCTTGCAAAATTAATCTCCCCTCTCGTAGGTAAAACTGATTCCTTCATAAAAGACTCCACCCATTTTGTCCAATTCATCCAAGATGTCAAGTTAGAAAATAATGACACCCTAGTAAGTTTTGACGTAGTCTCCCTCTTCACTAAGGTGCCTATCCCTGACGCCATTGAAATTGTCAAACACAAAGTAAATGCGGAGATTGCTTCCTTGGTTGAGTTATGCCTAAGATCTACATTTTTCTCTTTCCAAGATGTCATCTACGAGCAAGTTGATGGGGTAGCCATGGGCTCCCCTCTCTCTCCCATCATTGCCAACCTTTACATGGAGCATTTCAAACAGGTTGCCCTCGTGTCCTTCCCCCTCAAGCCAAGGTGGTGGAAGAGATACGTGGATGGCACGAATGTTTGTTGGCCCCATGGCATTGACAAATTAGAAGAATTTCATACTCACCTAAACAACATAGCACCTTGCATCACCTTTACCAAGGAGCTTGAATGTGATAACAAATTACCTTTTCTTGATGTTTTGCTCCTTAAGAAGTCTAACGGTTCCCTTGGTCGTCAGGTTTACCGCAAAGCAACCCACACAGATTTATACCTCCACTCCTCATCCCATCACCACCCTAGCCAAAAATTTGGGATTTTAAAAACCTTAGCCACAAGAGCTCACCGAATTTGTGATGGTGACCACTTAGATCAGGAGTTAGACCACCTTTGTGGTATCTTCAGATTAAACGGGTATACCAACAAACAAATTTCAAGAGCTCTTAGACACTCCAATCCTAACCTCCTCCCCAAATCCAAGGCTAATTCCTCCCAACCCGTATCTCCCCCTTGTGTTTCTTTACCCTTTGTTGAAGGCATTTCCCACAAAATCTCCAAAATCCTCCTTAAGAAAGGCCTGCGTTGCGCTTTCAAACCTTGTGTCACCTCAAGGAATCGTATCCCTCCTCTCAAGGACCGTAGAAACAACTTTCATGACTCAGGGGTCTACAAAGTTGTCTGCTCTTGTGGTGTTCCTTATATTGGTGAAACAGGTCGCTCGTTAATCTTAGAATTAAAGAACATAGTGCCAACATTAAAAAGCATGAATGTGTCTTCAAATCGCCCTAGTGACACTCCTCTTCCCACAAACACCATTTTCTTAGAAAGTACTCAAATCTTGTTCAAATAAGAAAACTTCTTTAAGAGGAAATTGAAGGAAACCATAGGAATCATCAACCATCCCACCAACCTCAACCGTGATGAAGGTTGGAATCTTAGCCTCTCATGGCGCCCTCTTCTCTCAAACTTACCAAACCACCGTGACTCCCATTCCTAATCCCCTCCTTCATCCCCGGACCTTCCTCAGCACCTGTTTCTTTCTCCTTTCAAACATCCTCTTTCTCTTATTTTATCAATTTCATTTTTTCCTCCTTTCCATTTTATCCTCATATTTCTTGCATTTTTCTTCCCGTTTTCTTATGTACTCTTTGGGCATTGTTTCTAATTTACGACCTTGAGTGTACATTTGTAGCTTTTTCTCCTTTCTTTCTTTTGTGCTTACTTATTATTCTTTTTAGTTTTCATTGTGCCTTTCTTATTGTTTTCATTTTCAATCTTGAATTTGGTTCTTACTTCTCATTCATCAACTCCTCCATCTCTCCTCCTTTTTTCTCCTATTTGCTCCCTTCTTAAATTTATCTTCACTGCTAATCCCCTTTGTGCTCTTGTTGAACATTTTTCCAATTTAATTTCGCCTGTAATTTAAGTGAACATTTGGCTTTCATTAACGTTTTAATTATTGATAAATTAACAAGATGTTGATAGATTAAAGACAAAGGAATTCTATATTATCTCAAATGTTATATGAATATGTTAAATGCTTATAGTTGTTATATAATGCTAAATTTCACCGAGGAATTATTTATTTGTTCAAATTACTAAATATTTAGTTCATTTAATATTATTAAATGAATTAATTATAATAATTATAGAAACTAGAATTTTATATATGATTAAAATTAAAATATTTTGTTTAAATAAAAAAATAATATAACTTGTTCTATTTTTAATAATCAAAATAAAACAAAATTATTCATGAATTTTAATACAATTGAACTAAAAATTTTGAGTTATATTATTTTAAAAATTTGAAAGTTATAAAAATATCATATTTTATAAACAAATATAACATTAATTTAATTATAACATTAATGTGTAATAATATAATTTTTCAATTACTCTTTTTATATTTTTGGGTCTTGTCAATTTATGGTCCCTCTTATATTTCTCTTTTCGATTTTAATATAGTTCAAACATATTTTTCTTTTTTCGTTAATGTTTAAATTGAATTAATTAACAATAAGAAAATATAAAATTAATGTTCATTATTATATTTGTCTTTACCTTCCTTTTCGTTTATTCTTTTTGTTCTTTTCTTATTTTTTTCCTCTTGTTTTTTCTCTTTTTGATTTTTGTTAGGTGGTCATCCTTCCCCCTTTTTCTCTAGTCTTTATCTTTTAGTTTTTGCCTTTTTGATTTTCTTTATTTTTTCTCTCGTATTCTCTTCCTATCTAATTTACCCAATTCATTTTCTTGCTTTCTCTTCGTTGTTCCTTTTGTGTAATTTGTACTCTGTCTTCTTGTCCTTTATTTAATCTCATTATGCTTCCTTTTGTTTTATTTTGGTCCTTGACTTTTTGGGTTTTTTAATTCGTTGATCCTTTTGTACCGCATATTTTGTTGTCAGTCTCTTATAATTATTAATTGGACAAAACAAATTTTAATAGCTTCTTTTTATTATTAATCTTTATTTTATTTGGGGAAAATTTTAACCTTTTTATTTAATACTGCTTTTCAATTTATAATTCCTTTTGTTTTTCTATTTTTCAATTTCTCTGTCTTGTCTCTTGCTAAAAATTTCTTTAGGACGTAGACCTCTTTCATTTGTCTCGTGACTTTCATTTTTTATTGTGGGTTCTTATTAAATTCCTCCCTCTTACATTTCTCTCTTATTCTCTTCCTCTCTATTTTTTCAATTTTTCAACATTCTTACCTTATCTCTCTCATCTTGGGCTTTGTAACCATCTCTCTCCTCAACCTCTCACCTCTCTTCATTTTAAGCAAAAATTAAGTCTGTATCTAACCATTTCTCATCTCCTTTGCTCTCTAGCGTAAATTGATGGATCCTTTGAGTGTGATCCAGGCGTTGATGAAAAAACTCAACACAATCTCAAGAAATCAGGAAAATTAAGCTTCAATTCATCCTAGGTTTTATGCACTAAACTTAGGGTTACCTTTTTCTATGTTACACATGGATTATTTTGATATTTTTGTTTCATTAATTGGATCCTAGTAGCTGAAATGTTTCTTTTCCATTGGATCTTTAAAGGTGTTCAACAAGTGGAAGAATGTTATGAAAAGTAAGGTCTATCAACCTTTTATTTTTCTTAGCATGTTTAATTATTTAATTAATTTAATATTATGGGCTTTATTTTTAGAATATAACTCAAGAAATATTTAGAAATCGAATGTTTTGTTACAAGTGGAGTTGTGCATGAAGGAAATTTCTATTTCATGTTGAGTTTGTGTGGAATGTGAGATTTTTGGAGGTGTAGTTATGTTTTGGTAAGTGCAGCTTTTTCATGTGCAATATTAGTGAAGAGAATGTTGACATATGATAATAAGAAAGGCATACATCTTGGTTCTCTATAAATATGAGCTTTCTTGAGGAGTTGTGAGTGAGGATGATTTTTCATTGTAGGGTTATGCTATCAAATTTCCTCTAAAAGAGAAAGATGTAATCTCCATGTTAAAAATGTGAGCCTGCAAGTGTATTGTAACCTTTTTGTTGCATATTAATACATTGGTTTAATTCTTTGAAGTGTGGTGTTTCTTACCCAAAAGTTATTCCCCACATATATCATTTTTCTTTCTCTTCTATCTATATTTATTCTATTCTTCTTCTTTCTCATTCTTGAAATGTTAATTTACATGTCATTATGTTATCAAAATTTTCCTAGATCTACAAACTAAATTATATTTCCTCTAAGGGTTATTGTGATGGAAATTAAGTTATGTTTGTTTTTAAATTAAG